>JAJSRW010001896.1:0-2500 GCA_022414725.1 Microglena sp. YARC
GAGTGGTGAGTGCACAGGCACAGGCACGGGCAGGAAAGATGCTTGGGTGTTTGTGATGGTGTGTGTGTTGTGTGGTGTGTTGTGTGTGTTGTAGGTGCTGTGGCATGGTTGGCACAGGCACAGGAACGGGGCCAAGGGAAAGGATGCTGCTAGGGTTGATCGGTGTGTGTTGTGTGGTGTTGTGTGTTGTGTGTGCACTGGTTGTGAGTGGTGGGTGGTGGTGCCACACGGCACGAAGCACAGGCACGGGCCAAGGACAAAAGATGCTTGCTAGGTGATGGGTGATGTGTTGGACTATAGATGCTGTGTGTGGAGGTCCCGCTGGTGGGGGTGCACAGGCACAGGCACGGGCACGGGCAAGGGAAAGCTGCTGCTTGGTTGATGTTGTGTGTGTGTGTGTGGAGGGTGGTGGGTGGTTGGTTGCAAGCACACCACAGGCAGGGCCAAGGAAAGATGCGGCTAGGTTTGATGTTGGTGTGTGTGGTGTGTGGTGTGTGGAGGTGTTAGGGGTGGTGCACGGCAAGGCACAGGCACGGCCACAAGGGGAACGATGCCTGCTAGGGTTGAATGTGTTGTGTCCCTGTTGGATGTGTGGAGGTGGTGGGGGTGTGCACAGGACAGGAAACAGGCCGGGCCAAGGGAAAAGATTGCTGGCTAGGGTTGATTGGTGTGTGTGTGTGTGTGTGGAGGTGTGGTGGTGTTGCACAAGGCCACAGGCACAAGCACGGCCAACCGGAAAAACTTGCTGCAATATTGGTGTGGGTGTGGTGTTGTGTATCATCTTTGTCCTTTGTGGAGGTGGTGGGGGTGGTGCAGCAGGCACATGGCACAGGCACGGGCGCAAGGGAAAGATGGCTGCTAGGGTTGATGGTGTGTGTGTGTTGCTGGCTGTGTGGAAGGTGGTGGGTGAGTTGCCAGGCACAGCACAGGCACGGGCCAAGGAACGATTGTTGCTTGGTTGATGTGTGTGTGTGTGTGTGGGAGTTGGTGGTGGGTGTGGTGCACAGGCCCCAAAAAAACCCAGGGGGGGGGGGGCCCCCAAAACAGGCACGGGCCAAGGGAAAGATGCTGCTAGGTTGATGCGTGTGTGTGGTGTGTGTGTGGAGGTGGTGGGGTGGGCACAGGCCAGGCACAGGCACGGAGCCAAGGGAAGATGCTGCCTAGTTTGATCTGTGGTGTGTGTACTTTGTGGTGTGTGTGAGGTGGTGGGGTGGTTTTCACAGGCACAGGCACACGCACGGGCCAACGGGAAAGATCTGCTAGGTTTATGGTGTGTGGTATGTGTGTGTTGTGGAGGTGGTGGGGGGTCCGGCCGGGAAGATTGCTGCTAGGTTTGATGGCTGGTGTGTGTGTGCTGGTGGAGTGGTGGGGGTGGTGCACAGGCACGGCACAGGCACGGGCCAAGGGGAAAGATGCTGGCTAGGGTTATGGTGTGTGTGTTGTGTGGAGTGAGTGAGTCCGTGTGGTGGTGCACAGGCACAGGCACAGGCACGGGCCAAGGGAAAGATGCTGCTAGGTTTGATGGTGTGTGTGTGTGTGTGTGGAGGTTGCCAGACATGGTGGGGGGTGGTGCACAAGGCAAAAGAACAGGCAGCGGCACAGAAACATACACAGGCACCAGGCAAAGGCACGGTGCAAATAAGCATCTAGATGGAGACAGGCACAGAGGCACAGGAGAAGGGCACAGGCGAATAGGGGGGCGCAAATGGAAATCACAGGCACAGGCACAGGCATGGGCAAAAGCCACACGACGGGGCGAAGAAACATACAGTATGGGGAAAGGCACGTGGGGGCAAAAGCACATGGCGAAGGGCACAGCACAGAGTCACAGGAGATAAATAGGGCACAGTCGATAAAGGGTGCGCGCAAAAACATGACACAGGCTTCAGGCACGAGGATGGGGACAGATTTGGAAGTCCCACACCTGAGACAGGCGGATGCGCATAAACATTACACAGGACAGGCCACACAGGCGCAAAGCCACAGGCAAGGAACGAGAAACATAACACAGGCAAAACGGCACGAAAGGTTTACAGGCACGGGGCACCAAAGCACAGCGGAGCACAGGCACAGGCACAGCAGGGTAAGAAACATACACAGCATGGGCTAAAGCACAGGCCGGGGAACGAAAAACTACACAGGCATGGGCTCTAAAGCACAGGTGGGCAAGAAACATAACAGGCACAGGACAACAGGAAAACACGGCCAAGCGGAGGCCGCATAATCATACCACGACACACAGGCACAGGCGGAGGCGTAATAATCATCAACACATAAACAGAAACAGCCACGGGCACAGGCAAACGGCGCCGCACAGAGAAACTACACAGCCCACGGACACCCACAACCCACCACCCAAACACCCACACCAACAACGAAGTACAAGGCCCACAACCCAACGGGCCAAGCCACCAGCACACCCGGAGCACCACAGGCACAAGGCACATAGGGCACACCAGACGCAACAGAAACAGACATACCCAGGCCACAGCAGCGCCCT
>JAJSRW010001896.1:7500-42932 GCA_022414725.1 Microglena sp. YARC
TGCCTCAGCTTCAGCTACACATGTTGGCAGCTGGCACTTGGTCCGGCTTGATAGTCAACAGGTGAGGGGGGTGCCTCAGCTTCAGCTACACATGTTGGCAGCTGGCACTTGGTCCGGCTTGATAGTCAACAGGTGAGGGGGTGCCTCAGCTTCAGCTACACATGTTGGCAGCTGGCACTTGGTCCGGCTTGATAGTCAACAGGTGAGGGGGGTGCCTCAGCTTCAGCTACACATGTTGGAAGCTGGCACTTGGTCCGGCTTGATAGTCAACAGGTGAGGGGGGTGCCTCAGCTTCAGCTACACATGTTGGCAGCTGGCACTTGGTCCGGCTTGATAGTCAACAGGTGAAGGGGTGCATTGTGTGTTAGGGTGTTGGCAGCTGGCACTTGGTCCGGCTTGATAGTCAACAGGCGCAATGGGTGCCTCAGCTTCAGCTACACATGTTGGCAGCTGGCACTTGGTCCGGCTTGATATTCAACAGGTGAGAGGTGTGCCGCAGCTTCAGCTAGGCATGTTGGCAGCTGGCACTTGGTCCGGCTTGATAGTCAACAGGTGAGGGGGGTGCCCCAGCTTCAGCTACACATGTTGGCAGCTGGCACTTAGTCCGGCTTGATAGTCAACAGGTGAGGGGGGTGCATTGTGTGTTAGGGTGTTGGCAGCTGGCACTTGGTCCGGCTTGATAGTAGATAGGTGAGGGGGGTGTGTCATGTGTTAGGGTGTTGGCAGCTGGCACTTGGTCCGGCTTGATAGTAGATAGGTGAGGGGGGGGTGTCATGTGTTAGGGTGTTGGCAGCTGGCACTTGGTCCGGCTTGATAGTAGATAGGTGAGGGGTGTGTGTCATGTGTTAGGGTGTTGGCAGCTGGCACTTGGTCCGGCTTGATAGTAGATAGGTGAGGGGTGTGTGTCATGTGTTAGGGTGTTGGCAGCTGGCACTTGGTCCGGCTTGATAGTAGATAGGTGAGCGGTGTGCAGGGTACTTCAAATGGCCAAATTGGCCAGCGCTTTAGCGCACTTGAAAACAAAAAAACTGTGCTTTGTAGTGCAAAAAGCGCAAATATTGCTTGCAGCGCCCACAAGGGGTTGCAAAAAACTGCGCTTAAAGCGCAGAGGGGGTCAAAAAGTCGGCGCTCAAAAGTGCAAAAGCGCGCTCTTTGAATTACCCTGGCGGTGTGTGTTGTGTGTTGTGTGTGGTCCCTTCAGCCTATTTGGCCTCCCATGGACTGTAACAACAACAACAACAACAACAACAACAATAATAATAATAATAATAATAATATATGTGTGTTAGTGTGTATGAAATTATAATGCCTGGTGGGATGTGGTAATAAGGGAGCCCTGTCTTACGGCGTTAGAGAACCAGCTGCTACTTTACCTGGACAGTGCTAACATGGCGGTTGACAACAACTGCGGACACTAATGCGCACCCGTAGGGATTCGAATCCAGCTATTTCTTGTTTCTACAAGTTTGTGTGTCTATGTGTGTACGTGTGTGTGTGTGTGAGTGGGGGGGGGGGGGGGGGGGGGGGGGGGGGGGGGGGGTAGGTGTGTTTGTTTGTGTGTCTGTGTGAGGGTGTGTTGGTGTGTCTGTCTGTTTAGGTTATGTTTGTGGGTTTGTGTGTCTGTGTGAGGGTGTGTTGGTGTGTCTGTCTGTGTTAGGTTATGTGTGGGTTTGTGTGTCTGTGTGAGGGTGTGTTGGTGTGTCTGTCTGTGTTAGGTTATGTGTGTGTGTTTGTGTGTCTGTGTGAGGGTGTGTTGGTGTGTCTGTCTGTGTTAGGTTATGTGTGTGTGTCTGTGAGGGTGTGTTGGTGTGTCTGTCTGTGTTAGGTTATGTGTGTGTTTCTGTCCTGTGTGCGGATGTGTTGGTGTGTCTGTCTGTGTTAGGTTATGTGTGTGTCTGTCTGTCTGTCTGTCTGTCTGTCTGTCTGTGTTAGGTTATGTGTGTGTCTGTAAAATTCTACTAATACTGTGTCTGTAAAATTCTTTCAATAAAAACAAGGCTCCCTAAAAAAAAAAAAAAAAGGCTCCCTAAATTGTATTAAAAAGGAAGTGTCACTCCCTAAAATAATAATAATAAAAACATCGCTCCCTCCCTTGCAGGTCTGCTACCAAGGGCGTTCGGATTTTCAGGATGTATCGTGATGATGAGTACTTGTACCGCATGATGAGAATTGTCGCAAGGTGCGTACTGTGTGTGTTCAAAATGTACTGCAATCATGAGTCTGTGTACCGAATGATGGTAATTGGATCTAGGTGTGTATTGTTTATCTCATTGTGTACCCCATATCACTCTGCGGGGAACAGCCCTTAGACAGCTCTTTTTAAATACACAGGTCCCACTCTCTCCCTCCTAAATGTAAAAACACTGTGCTTTGTCCACACAGGGTGTACCCCATATCACTCTGCAGGCAACTGTACTTTGTCACACACAGGGTGTACTCCATATCACTCTGCAGGCAACTGTACTTTGTCACACACAGGGTGTACTCCATATCACTCTGCAGGCAACTGTACTTTGTCACACACAGGGTGTACTCCATATCACTCTGCAGGCAACTGTACTTTGTCACACACAGGGTGTACCCCATATCACTCTGCAGGCAACAGGTTGTAACCCATATCACTCTGCAGGCAACTGTGCATCATCACACACAGGGTGTACCCCATATCGCTCTGCAGGCAACAGCCCTCAGACAGCTCTTTCAATACACAGGTCCCACTCTCTCCCTCCTAAATGTAAAAACACTGTGCATCATCACACACAGGGTGTACCCCATATCGCTCTGCAGGCAACAGCCCTCAGACAGCTCTTTCAAGAAACAGGTCCCACTCTCTCCCTCCTAAATGTAAAAACACTGTGCATCATCACACACAGGGTGTACCCCATATCGCTCTGCAGGCAACAGCCCTCAGACAGCTCTTTCAAGAAACAGGTCCCACTCTATCCCTCCTAAATGTAAAAACACTGTACTTCATCACACACAGGGTGTACCTCACCACAGACCATGGTGAGCAGCCCTTCGGTTCCTTCATATATATTGTACTCCCTCTTAAATACTTGTACATCATCACACACAGGGTGTACCCCATACAGCTCTGCAGGCAACAGCCCTCAGACAGCTCTTTCAATACACAGGTCCCACTCTCTCCCTCCTAAATGTAAAAACACTGTACTTCATCACACACAGGGTGTACCTCACCACAGACCATGGTGAGCAGCCCTTCGGTGCCTTCATAAATATTATACTCCCTCTTAAATACTTGTACATTATCACACACAGGGTGTACCCCATATAGCTCTGCTGGCAACAGCCCTCAGACAGCTCTTTCAATACACAGGTCCCACTCTCTCCCTCCTAATTGTAAAAACACTGTACTTCATCACACACAGGGTGTACCTCACCACAGACCATGGTGAGCAGCTCTTCGGTGCATTTATAAATATTGTACTTCCTCTGAAATACTTGTACATCATCACACACAGGGTGTACCCCATATCACTCTGCAGGCAACAGCCCTCAGACAGCTCTTTCAATACACAGGTCCCACTCTCTCCCTCCTAAATGTAAAAACACTGTGCTTTGTCACACACATGGTGTACCTCATATCACTCTGTGGGGAACAGCCCTCAGACAGCTCTTTCAAGAAACAGGTCCCACTCTCTCTCCTGAATATCAAAAAATTACTTCGTCACACATCTCTCTCAATTTTCAATTTTCAATTTTCAATTTTTAATTTTATCACCCACAGTGTGTACCTCCTATCACTTGTACTTCATCACACACTGAGGTACACACCCTGTGTACCTCATACCTCTCCGTGGTCAACAGCCCCCAGGCTGCCTATACAATAAACAGATCCCACTCTCTCTCCTAAATGCCGAACATTGTACTTCATTACACACTCTACCCTCCGAGCGATGTTCACAGAAGGGTTCCCACAATCTCATGTCCTGTGGCTGCTCATACTAATTTTCAATTTGTATGTTTCATCACTCAGGGTGTACCTAATTTGGTATGCCAATTTGGTATGCCTCAATTTGGTATGCCTCATCACACAGGGTGTTGCATCACACAGGGTGTTTCATCACACAGAGTGTTTCATCGCACAGGGTGTCTCGTCACACAGGGTGTTTCATTACACAGGGTGTCTCATCACACAGGATGTTTCATCACACGGGGTGTTTCATCACATAGGGTGTCTCGTCACACAGGATGTTTCATCACACAGGGTGTTTCATCACACAGGGTGTCTCATCACACAGGGTGTTTCATTACACAGGGTGCCTCATCACACAGGATGTTTCATCACACAGGGTGTTTCATCACATAGGGTGTCTCGTCACACAGGATGTTTCATCACACAGGGTGTTTTATCACACTGTGTTTCATCACACAGGGTGTTTCATCACACAGGGTGTTTCATCACACAGGGTGTTTCATCACACAGGGTTTACCTAATTTCCAATTCGTATGATTCATCACACAGGGTGCAGGGTATTTCAAATGGCCAGATTGGCCAGCGCTTTAGCGCACTTGAGAACAAAAAAATTGCGCATTGTAGTGCAAAAAGCGCAAAACTTAATGTACTTTGTTACACACAGGGTGTACCTCACCACAGACCATGGTCAGCAGCCCTTCGGTGCCTTCATAAATATTGTACTTCCTCTGAAATACTTGTACATAACACACAGGGTTTACCTCATATCTCTCCGTGGTCAACAGCCCTCAGGCAGCTCTTTCAAGAAGGACCCGGATTACATTAACTTCCTGCGTCACACTATCAGGCTTGCCAGGTCAGCAACAGAGGTTGTGACGTGGCACGATACGCCAGTTCCGCCCAACAGTGATCCCAGGGCATTTGTGTAGTACAGATGCCAGGTCAGCATTGCTAGCTCAGCAAAATAGGTAGTGCTGTGGCACGATACGCCAGGTCCGCCCAACAGTGATCCCAGGGATTTTGTATAGTACAGATGCCAGGTCAGCATTGCCAGGTCAGCAAAATAGGTAGTTCCGTGGCACGATATGCCAGTTTCGCCCAACGGTGATCCCAGGGCATTTGTGTAGTGCAGATGCCAGTTCAGCATTGCCAGGTCATCAAACAAGGTGGTTACGAGGCACGATACACCAGTTCCGCCCAACTGTGATCCCAGGGCATTTGTGTAGTGCAGATGCCAGTTCAGCATTGCCAGGTCAGCAAACAAGGTGGTTACGAGGCACAATACGCCAGTTCCACCCAACTGTGATCCCAGGGCATTTGTGTAGTACAGATGCCAATTCAGCATTGCCAGGTCAGCAAAAGAGGTGGTGCTGTGGCACGATACTCCAGGTCTGCCCAACAGTGATCCCAGTGCATTTATGTTGTACAGATGCCAGGTCAGCGTTGCCAGGTCAGCAGCAGAGGTGCTGACATGGCACCACACACTATTTCCTCAGAGACTAATGCCAGAGCGTTTATATAGGAGAGCTGCCAGATCCCCGTTTTGGCGAATGGCTCAATGGTAGAGCTCCTTGAACGAAGAAGATGCCGGGTAAGAATCCCCACGGGTTCGCTTTAGTGTTAGCGGTCTCTGTTAACCCCCATTGTAGCTTAGTCCAGGAAAATTTGTAGCCCATCATCTACCAATCATGGGTTACTAATTTGATTAGATATGTCAGAAGACAGGGCTCCCTTAATAAACGCCCACCAGGCGTTATCATTACTTTTAGAGCTGCAAGATCAGTAGAGCTCAGGTTACTACAAAGCGCGCGCGGCAGTGCGATTTTGCGCATGCTTTTTGAGCCCCACTGCGCGTTCCGCGCAGTTTTTCCAGCCCCCTGTGGGTGCAGCGCGCAGTTTTTGCGCTTTGTGCACTAAAAAGCGCTGACCAATTTGACGTTTGTGCGTTTTAAGCGCTGACCAATTTGGCAAGAAGTAGTACCCTGGTAGAGCTACCAGGTAAGCAGGGCGACCAGATAAGCGTTGTCTAACTGTATAACCCGCTAAGCTGACAGGCTGGCAGCTACCAGGGCATGTTCCAGGCCGGCAGGCACCAAGGCTCTCTGTCTGGATACAACAAAATGAAAAGGTGATTTGTTCGCGTTAACATTTTCCTGGTAATGATTTAATTTGTGCTGCCGAAGATGGCGAGCAGCCGAATTGCTGGACGAAGATATGTAACCAAGTTCAAGAACATCTCCGGCATTAATTGCTACAAGATTAAGGTCATTAGCATACCGTACTGGTCGCACAATTTAGCGGCTCGGACTAGTTGACGGTCATTTTGAGGGGTTTTAGGGGTATTCTAATTTGACTGTTTACATTTGACGCTTTTTTATAGAAGAAAATAGTTTGACGTTACCAGTACACATTTGACGGTTTTAATTGTAAAAGATGAAGGTCACTTCCAGGATAAGATCTGTCCCCCAACACATAGCTTGGAAAGAAACAGGTCAATTCCCGACCTGCAACCCCAAGAGCGACCGAAGGGGGACTCGAACCCCCGACTCTTCATTCTTTAGCGACTAGTGTCACAAAATAATCCAGCATAGTCCAGCTCCAGAGGCAGCAGCGCTCATGGCCCAGGATAATTCAAAGCGCGCGCTTTTGCGCTTTTGAGCGCTGACTTTTTGACCCCCTCTGCGCTTTAAGCGCAGTTTTTTGCAACCCCTTGTGGGCGCTGCAAGCAATTTTTGCGCTTTTTGCACTACAAAGCGCAGTTTTTTTTGTTTTCAAGTGCGCTGAAGCGCTGGCCAATTTGGCCATTTGAAGTACCCTGGTCGATTCCCAATTCACTATTACTAGTTGAAATCAGTGATTAAATTCTGAAACTCCATTGTGAAATACTGTAATAGTAACTCTGGTATGACGAGGGATGCTGCCCTTACCGCTCTCAACATGGCTGCTGGTAGAGAACGCAAAGTTTCAATCGATAGAATAGTTACACAGTGAAGACTGAAGGGCAGATAGTTAACATCGCAACTCGTGCGGCTATATAGAATAGGAAGTCTCCAGGAAGATTCTGAAGACACGTGCAGGCCATAGCTAGCCTATGGCCTGGCGGCAGGCAACCCGGGTCCTGGGGCACCAGGACCACGCGTGCACTATGCCAACTCAGTGTCCGACGCAACGGACAATAACACAAAGGCTGTTGGATCTAGGATGCGTCTGATGCCCTAGCAACGTTGGACTCCTTGGAAGACTCGCAGGATGAATCTCTGCGCTGGCCACCAAGTTAAATGGAGGTGTGGGAACTTGGAAACTTGACCGGTTAACTGGAACAAAAGTGTAGAAGGTCCTATTCTCCAATCATCTTTCTTTTACTATACCACCAAGGCACCAAGTCATAATACCCGTTTCGACGAATGGCTCAAACAGGGTAGAACAAACCGGTCGGTATCCCGGTATTGGGGTATTTGATGGTCGGTATACCGGAGCCCCAAAATCCTTATTTCGGTTTGCCCGGAACTTTCTGCGAGTCCCTTCCGGTATGCACCGACTAATTTGAGGGCGAGTTCCGGTTAGACCGACCTGAATCTGACCTGGGTTTCCGGCATCCGACTCACCTTTGTAGCTGAGTAGCTGAGTAGCTGTGTAGCTTTCATGGTGCTCATTAGTTTCTGAACAGTTGGAACTGCATCTTCCGTGACCTCCCCCAAACCTGCCCTTCGAGGACGAGGAAGATGAGAGTATTTAGTAGAGGAACACCTAGTTCCACTCCCATGTCATTCTGAGGGCTAGAAAAAAGTGCCTGGAAAGCGGGGGGCCCTTAGGAAGTTTTTTTCATATTCCTACGTCGGAAGTTTTTTTAATTCTGCCTTACCCCCCCCCCCCCCCCCCCCTAAAGGCCCATATCTCCTTCAGGAATTATAATTAGTGGGTCAAAGTATTGTCTATAGTTATCCTTTCGACGAGCTCTATCCATTTGTGGTCTTACATTTTGATTTGATCAAAGTTTCACAACACTGTTAAGCAAACACCCTTTCTTAGTCCTGATTCTGAGCTGGGCTAGCTAGTGTTGGTGTTTGAGAATTTGAAGGTTGTGCTGAGATAAGTTGCATGCCTAAGTACTCTCCTTATACCCAAGAAGTTTGGGGATGAAATATTGAGTTTCTGTTTTGATTAAACTTTCACACTTGGTGTACATGGAACCTGTGGAGGTCACTACTCGAGCCCTGCCACGACACATTTACTCAGTCTCGAAAACAAGCGCGGATTCGGAATGCTCTCGTCTAACCAGTTTCGTGAGTATGCTTAACTTCGTCAGATTCCGTCTGGTGGGGAAGTTACGAAGATATTTCCGAAACCGGCTCGACTTCTGTACTAGGATCTGCCAGCCTGGCAGGTGCCTCGACTTGGATGTAGAGGATCACGCCTCCATATTTACTCGTTGTCGGAAAGAAGCGTGGATTCGGAAAGATCTCGTCGAGCTTGTGTCATATGTCTGCTTACTTTTATCAGAGACCAAGTCCTGAGGAAGTTTTTGGCCTCTGACAGTTTTCACCAGAGGATATTTCTGAAAGCCGTCGCCCCCCCCCCCCCCCCTTTTGAGGGGTCGATATCTACCCCCCCCCCCCCCCCCCCCCCCCCCCCGGACACATTTTTCGACTTCTTCGATGGTTTCGGGGCTAACGACCCCTTCAGCCCCGGATCTCAACGTGCGGTACACGAGCAACTTCCTAAGGGCCCCCTGCTGGAAAGTACCTAATTTTTTGAAAATGTCAGATTTCTTCCTTGACCCCCCCCCCCCCCCCCCCGCGGCCCCAAACTTAGGAGGACCGTTACTTTTTTCTACTGGGCCAAATCAAGAAATAAAACCGGATTCTTCATCCTCTCTATGATATCTACAAAGTTGGACGATGGGGTCATTTTGGTTAGAAGTTGCCCCCCCCTGTGTTTTGCAGCCAATTTTGGGCTGCTCAGTATTTCACTTTTAGTCACATGTGAATCTGGTTTGAATGGAATAAAAACAATGTAAAAGGATTCCGCAGAAAATGTCACTTTAGCCAATTTATGGAGCGCCCCAGATTCGAAAATCAGCCAACTACCAGTAATTTGCCGAAACACACATTTCAGGTTTTGGGGGATTTACCGCCAAACATATTTCCCGGCAACATATCAGGGGCATCCGGTAAATTGCTGGCTGAGGCTAAGTAACTAAATTCAAGTTCAAATTGCTGAGGCTAAGTAACCAAATTCAAGTTCAAATTGCTGAGGCTAAGTAACCTAATTCAAGTTCAAATAGCAATTCAATTCAATTTGCTGAGGCCAAACTCAAGGTCAATTGCTGGCTGAGGCTAAGTAACCAAATTCAAATTCAAATAGCGATTTAATTCTGGTCGAATGACCGCACAATGTAATCGAACCAATCCCGAGTGGTGCATACGTTAGAATGGTCACTACAACCGGCGGAGTCCCCGGTTCGAATCTACACTCTGACGTGTGCACTACAATTCCCTGGTTTCCGTGGTTCTCGCATGGAGGGTGTTTGTTCGCTGCAATGTGCTGACGGTTAGACCCTAAAATTGGCGGATACAACCTTGTAACAATTCAATTCAGTTATGATTGAAAGACCACGCCATGTAATCGAACCAAAAGAATCACGACCGGTCCGCCAGATTAAATCCTTACACTTTATCTGACAATACATTTGATAGGGGTAGACTGCACACATGCGGTCAGTTATAAAACACCTATCTAAATTGCTGGCTGAAGCTATGTAACCGAATTCAATCTCAAACAGCATTTATATCCAATGCTGGTTGAACGACCACGCCATGTAGTCAAACCAAAATAATGACGCATATCTAAGGAACGGCAAATCATATGATGTTGACCAAAGACGAGTATAATATCATATGATATCATACAAAAATCATACGATTTAATATCATATGATATGGTGCCCCAGGCCAAAGTTATCTAGACCGCCGGCATCATATGATCTCATATTGCCGATCGCTACGCATATCCCAGGAGGATGACAGGAGCCATAGAAAGTCCGGCACGGTCCATGTCAGGGTATCGGGAAGTTGGTTCCGTTAGGCGATCACGTGATCTATTGTTACCCCCGGGTCCGGTGCCATTCTGAGGACTTCAGGGCAGGTTGCCCCCCTGTGATGATAACCCCTGGTGGGGCGTGGTGTTAAGGGAGCCCGTCGTACGCGGGTGGGGAGCGGTCTCCAACCTCAACTGGACAAGCTACCATCGCGGTTGACGACGACCTGCAACGCCAAGAGCGACCAAAGGGGGAGTCGAACCCCCGACTCTTCCTCCTCAAGCGACCTGGTCTACCACAAGACCATTGTATATCACTGAAAGACCACGCTATGTAATCAAACAAAAATAATCACGCATATCCTACTAGTCTATTCTATCTATTCTGATCGTGACAAGTCTTTTCACTGTCTAATATGTTTAGTGTGCACCCTGTTTGCGGGGGGGTGGGGGCTTGGGACCCTGATTGCACAGGGGTGGGTGGGGATGGGGGGGGCTTGGAACCCCTGATTGCACAGGGGTGGGTGGAATGGGGGGCTTGGAACCCTGATTGCGCGCAGGGGGGGGTGGGGATGGGGGCTTGGAACCCTGATTGCGGGGGGTGGGGGCTTGGAACCCTGATTGCGCAGGGGGGGATGGGGATGGGGGGCTTGGAACCCTGATTGCGGGGGGTGGGGGGCTTGGAACCCTGATTGCGCAGGGGGGGTGGGGATGGGGGGCTTGGAACCCTGATTGCGGGGGGTGGGGGGCTTTGGAACCCTGATTGCACAGGGGGGGGTGGGGATGGGGGGCTTGGAACCCTGATTGCGGGGGGTGGGGGGCTTGGAACCCTGATTGCGCAGGGGGGGTGGGGGATGGGGGGCTTGGAACCCTGATTGCGGGGGGTGGGGGCTTGGAACCCTGATTGCGCAGGGGGTGGGTGGGTGGGTGGGTGGGGTGGGGTGCTTGGAACCCTGATTGCACAGGGGTGGGTGGGTGAGGGGTGGGGATGGGGGGCTTGGAACCCTGATTGCGGGGGTGGGGGGCCTTGGAACCCTGATTGCGGGGAGTGGGGGGCTTGGAACCCTGATTGCGGGGGATGGGGGGCTTGGAACCCTGATTGCGGGGGGTGGGGGGCTTGGAACCCTGATTGCGGGGAGTGGGGGGCTTGGAACCCTGATTGCGCAGGGGTGGGGGGCTTGGAACCCTGATTGCGGGGGGTGGGGGGCTTGGAACCCTGATTGCGGGGGGTGGGGGGCTTGGAACCCTGATTGCGGGGGGTGGGGGGCTTGGAACCCTGATTGCGGGGAGTGGGGGGCTTGGAACCCTGATTGCGGGGGGTGGGGGGCTTGGAACCCTGATTGCGGGGAGTGGGGGGCTTGGAACACTGATTGCGGGGGGAATGGGGGGGCTTGGAACCCTGATTGCGGGGGGTGGGGGGCTTGGAACCCTGATTGCGGGGTGTGGGGGGCTTGGAACCCTGATTGCGCAGGGGTGGGGGGCTTGGAACCCTGATTGCGGGGAGTGGGGGGCTTGGAACCCTGATTGCACAGGGGTGGGTGGGGATGGGGGCTTGGAACCCTGATTGCGCAGGGGTGGGTGGGTGAGGGGTGGGGATGGGGGCTTGGAACGCTGATTGCTCAGGGGGTGGGTGGGTGAGGGGTGGGGATGGGGGGCTTGGAACCCTGATTGCACAGGGTGGGTGGGTGGGGGGTGGGGATGGGGGGCTTGGAACGCTGATTGCACAGGGGTGGGTGGGTGAGGGGTGGGGATGGGGGGCTTGGGACCCTGATTGCGCAGGGGTGGGTGGTGGGTGGGTGGGGGGGTGGGGTGCTTGGAACCCTGATTGCACAGGGGGGTGGGTGGGTGGGGTGGGGTGGGGTGCTTGGAACCCTGATTGCACAGGGGTGGGTGGTGAGGGGTGGGGTGGGGGAGCTTGGAACCTTGAATTGCTCAGGGGGTGGGATGGCCGGAGGGGAGGGGGGTCGGGGGGGGGTGGGGGGGGGGGGGGGGGGCGGGGGGAGGGGGGGGGGAAGGGAGGGGGGGGCGGGGGGGGGGGGGAGGGGGGGGCGGGAGGAGGGGGCACGGTGGGACGGGAGGGGGGCTGGGGGGTTTGGGGGGGGGGGGGGGGGGGGATTGGAAGCGGGGGGGGGGGAGAATGGTGGGGGAGGGGGAGGCTTGGAAACGTGCAGTCTCTTAAGCCAATCTGGAATCCCTGGACTGTAAATACACATGCAGAAACCAGGGCAATAATGAGCAATAGCTTAGCCTTTTTCAGGAACTTCAAACCAGCGCTTGTCACACCTTGTTGCCGCCTCTCCATGGGTAGCAACTTCAGTACATCAGGCGTACTGCCGGGTGAGCAAATCGGGCGAGCAAAACGGATGCGCTGCAGGCCCTAAGGGTTAGGCCTGCAAAATTGCTTGCGCCTGACGCCAGCTGTATATTTTTGGCGGAGCCCGCCCTTCTGGAAGGGCGGAGAGCCCAGTGTTACCTATTTGTCCGTTTGTCCGACCGAAGCATTGAAGCCTGACACGTCAGCCAACTGCCTCATAACTAACTGGCTTTGGCCACCTCCATCGTTGCCACCTTTCGTTCCGTTGCCAACACACTCCGCCAATTTTCAGCGTCGTTTACTTGCGACGCTGCATAAGACTTGTATCACGACACGTCACATCACGTCACACTCATAGACAGTCACGTCACGTCACGTCACATGTCACGTCACACTCATAGGCAGTCACGTCTCGTCACACGTCACGTCACGTCACACTCATAGGCAGTCACGTCACGTCACACGTCACGTCACACTCATAGGCAGTCACGTCACGTCACAAGAGCGGTCACACCTCGTTGTATTTCCCTCCAAAACGTTTGTTTCAGTCCGAGGGAGTGACCAACTGCCACTGGCCATTCAACGCCAGGTCAGCCAGGCCAGATCAACCTCAGACCAAATCCAGCCCACAGTCCGAGGGAGTGACCAACTGCCACTGGCCATGCAACGCCAGGTCAGCCAGGCCAGATCAACCTCAGACCAAATCCAGCCCACAGTCCGAGGGAGTGACCAATGGCCACTGGCCATGCAACGCCAGGTCAGCTAGGCCAGATCAACCTCAGACCAAATCCAGCCCACAGTCCGAGGGAGTGACCAACTGCCAATGGCCATGCAACGCCAGGTCAGCCAGGCCAGATCAACCTCAGACCAAATCCAGCCCACAGTGCGGATTCTTGAAACTATGGGTTTCATCGCAGGGCCGGTTCCCAAAACAATGGGGTTTGTTGCAAATTGCGATAAATTGCACTTAATAACCCTGAGGATAGCCAGGGGGGGCTGGCCTAGGGGGCCTGGGCAGGAGGGGGGCCTGGCTGGGGTGGACATGACCAGGGGGGGTTGAACAGGGTAGGCCTGACCAGGGTGGGGTTTGTCCAAAGGGGGGCTGGCCAGGGGGGGGCGCTTGTCCAGGGGGGGGATGTCCATATGAGGCCTGTCCAGGGGGGGCTGTCCATAGGGGGGGGGCTGGCCAGGAGGTGGCTGTCCATGGGGCTGAACTGATCAGGGGGGCCTGTCCATAGGGGGGTCTGGCAGGGGGGGCTGTCCATGGGCTGACTGATCAGGGGAGGTCTGTCTAGGGGGGGGCTGTCCACAGGGGGCCTGGCCAGGAGGCGGCTGTCCATGGGCGGCCTGATCAGGGGGGGGCTGTCCATAGGGGGGCTGGCCAGGAAATGCGGCTCCATGGGCTGACTGATCAGGGGGGGCTGTCCATAGGGGGTCTGGCCAGGGAGGGGCTGTCCATGGGCTGACTGATCAGGGGGAGGTCTGTCTAGGGGGGGGGCTGTCCATAGGGGGCCTGGCCAGGGAGGCGCTGTCCATGGGCGGCCTGATCAGGGGGGGGCTGTCCATAGGGGGGGTCTGGCCAGGGGGGGCCTGTCCATGGGCGGCCTGATCAGGGGGGGCCTGTCCATAGGGGGTCTGGCCAGGAGGTGGCTGTCCATGGGCTGACTGATCAGGGGAGGTCTGTCTAAGGGGGGCTGTCCATAGGGGGCCTGGCCAGGAGGTGGCTGTCCATGGGCTGACTGATCGGGGGTGGCCTGTCCAGGTGGGGGCTGCCCATAGGGGGCCTGGCCAGGTGGTGGCTGCCCATAGGCTGACTGATAAGGGGGGGCCTGGCCAGGGTGCGTGTGTCCATAGGGGGCTTGACCATAGGGGGCCTGTCCATGGGCTGACTGATCAGGTGGGGCCTGTCCAGGGGCGGGCTGTCCAGAGGGGGCCTGTCCAGGGGTCGGCTGTCCATAGGCGACCTGATCAGGGGGGGCCATCCCAGGGGGGGCGCCAGGCTGTCCTGTGGGGGGGCCCCAAATGCTTCCACAGTGGGATAGCGCAGAAAGCTCCAGCAGCGCCCCCTCTTGGCAGGAGATGGGGGCCCGTACTGCCCTGGAGGGGGGGGGGGCGTACTGCCCATGAGGAGGGGCCACCTCTTGGCCAGGAGGGGGGCGACACCAGAAGCTACTCCAGAGGGAGGGCCAGCAGCACCACTGACAGCTAGGCCCGCCATACCTGCAGTCATGAGTAGGGCAGTTCAAGAGGGACGCTCAAAATTGCTGGGTTTAATTTTGACTGAAATGATAAATAAAACAATGAATCACTAATAATTCTGGGTTTCAAGAATAATGCAATAATCTGCAATAATCACTATTTATCGCGGGGTATAATTTTAATAAAAAAAAAAAAAAAAATTGGAATTCTCAACTAGTTAGACAAGTTCGATGCAGCGTCGTCTGCGTCGCTAACAATTGGCGGAGAGTGATCGCGACGGAGCAACAGGTGGCAAGGGAAGCGAGTTAGTTATGAGACCGTTGGCTGACGTGTCTGGCTTCATCATGGTCAGACGGTCGGTCGGTCGAACGGACAAATGGGTAACACTGGGGGCTCCCGCCCCCAGAAGGGTGGGCTCCGCAAAAAATCGGGTTAGAAAATGTCAGAACTCTCAGTTCAAATTCTCAAATTCGAGGTACAAACTACGAAAGTTAGTTTGAAGTGTTTTGAAATATCCAAATCAAAATTTCGGCCGCTGAATTGCTATAAATGGAAGTTTTGAACTGGTTAGAAACGTGGTGAAACAATGTCAGAATTATAAAAAATTCGAGGTACAAACTACTAACTACGAAGTCTTCCAAGAGAATCCAAATCCCCCACCCCCCCACAAACTCCAAGAGGAATCAAATCCCCCATCCCCCACAAACTACAAAGTCTACGAGAGAGTCCAAATCCAAATCATCCACTGAATTGGAACTCAGCCACAATCAAAATCATGAACTAGCTGGAAACATGAAACAATGCCAGAATTCTCATGCCAATTTATCAAATTTGAGGTACAAACTACAACTACAGAGTGTTTCGAAAATAAAAATCCAAATCATCCACTGAATTAGAACTCTGCTATAATTACAACTCTTTCTTTACGAGTCGGAACAAATAAACATTTAAGAAATTCGAGGTTCAAACTACTTGAAAGTGTTTTGAAAATCAAAATCAAAATTTTTCCCCTGAATTGCTATAATTTGGAAACTCTGAAACTAGATGGTAAAACGAAAACATTTCAGAATTCTCATGTCAGAATTCCCATGCAAAATTCTCAAATTCGAGGTACAAACTACTAGCTACTAAGTGCTTCGAAAATCGCAAATCCAAATCATGCTTTTATTATTGAGGCGTTTATTCATGTACGGAAGGGTCCCCTTAGCTAGGGGTCGGCGATATGATATCATATGATATCATGTCATCATTTGATGACGGCGGTCTGACTATGTAATTTTGGCCTGGGGCATCACATCATATGATATTAAATCATATGATTTTTGTATGAAATCATAGGATATAATGCTCGCCTTTGGTCAACATCATATGATTTGCCGTACCCTACCCTCAGCACCACACCCCTCCGAGCGTTACAGTTCTTTGGGCCTTCTTTTATCTTTTTTTGTTGCTGTTAATCAAACTATCTTTAAGTACTTGCATTTATGGCGGCGGCAGCTGGGTCATGGTCCTTTTGTTGTTGCTGCTAACCAAACTTTCTTTAAGTACTTGCAGTTATGGCGGCAGCAGCTGGGTCATGGTCCTTTTGTTGTTGCTGTTAATCAAACTATCTTTAAGTACTTGCAGTTATGGCGGCGGCAGCTGGGTCATGGTCCTTTTGTTGTTGCTGTTAATCAAACTTTCTTTTAGTACTTGCAGTTATGGCGGCGGCAGCTGGGTCATGGTCCTTTTGTTGTTGCTGTTAATCAAACTTTCTCTAAGTACTTGCAGTTATGGCCGGCGGCAGCTGGGTCATGGTCCTTTTGTTGTTGCTCGTTAAATCACTTTCTCTACATACCTGCAGTCATGGCGGCGGTAAACTGGGTCGTGGTCCTTTTTGTTCTTGGCCAGGGGAAGGGGAGCGCCATCAGGACCTGTAAGGTGGGAGATAGCCAGGGGAGGGCCTGGCCAGGAGGGGGCTGATGTTGAGGGGGTTGTCCAAGGGGGTTCAGGCCTGTCCAGCTGGGGGCTGGTCCGGGGGTCTGGCCAAGGAGGGGGGGGATTGATCCAGGGGACGGACAGCTGACCATGGGGGGCCTGGCCTGGAGGGGGCTGTCCAGTAGCAGCCTGATCAGGAGGATTCTTGTCCAGAGGGGGGAGCCCCCTGTCCAGGGGGGGGCTGGCCAGGAGAGGGCTGTCCATAGGAGGCCTGCTCAGGAGGAGCTTGTCCAGGGGGGGCCTGTCCAGGGGGGGCCCTTAATGGATAGGTGGGGCCTGCTCCTAAGAGGGCCCTGGCTAGGAGGTGGCTGTCCTAGGGGGTCTATGTCCAGGGTTTTGGCTGTCCATAGGGGGCCCCTGATCATCGGCTTAATTGGGGGTGTCAGGGTGTGTGTGTCCCATAGGGATCATGGCTGAATCATTGCCGAAGATCTGCAGGCCCCGTTGTCCAGGGTGTGTGCTCCATTGGGCGAGGGGAGGCTTTGTCACATATGATAGGGCTGTCCATCAAATATCAGGGTGGAAAAGTCCAGGGGAGGGCTTGTCCATAACGCGGCCCTACCTGGTCGCCAGGGAGGTGGCTGTCCATAGGGGGGCCTGTCCAGGTGGGTGTGTTCTATGGGGGCCTGGCCAGGGGGCAGCTGTCCGTAGGCTGCCTGGTCAGGGGGAGCCTGTCCATGTGGGGGGGCTGGGCACTTGCTCAGCTGGGAGTGTGTGGCCTGGGGGGGTCTTGAGCAGGATGTGCATGGCCTGTGGGGGGGCTGAGAAGGGGGGGGCCTGTCCCTGGTGGGGGGCCTGTGATGCCAGAAGTAGGCGGAGGAGCACCATAGCCAGCGTGGGGGTGGAGCACCGTATTGCTGTGCAGGGGGGCCCCGTACTGGCTGGGGAGCCGTCCATACTGCTGGTTGGGGGGCTGCCCGTAACTGCTGGGGAGCCCCGTACTGCTGGGGCCCCGTGCTGCTGGGGGGTCCCGTACTGAGGGTAAGCTTGTGGCGGCCCTGCGGCGGATTTCCATAGGCACGGGGGCGGTGACTGTTGGGTGATGGTGCTCCATAGGGCACAGGGGCGGTGGACTGTTGGGGAAGGGGGGGTGGGACCCCATAGCCATACTGTATGGGGGTATGGGTATGGGGTATGGAGATGGGTATGGGGTATGCCGTATAGGTATGGGGTATGCGGTATAGGTATGGGGTATGGGGTATGGGCTATGTGGTATGTGGTATGGGTATGGGACATGGGTATGAGGAAAATACACATACAAATGCACATGCACAGTTAACGAACAGACTAATGCACATGCAAAGACAAACGCACATGCATTGACAAATACACAGACAATGCACATGCATAAACAAATGCACATCCACAGATAAATGCACATGCACATGCACAGACAAATACACATGCAAATGCACATGAACAGTCAATGAACAAACGAATGCACATGCACAGACAAATGCACAGACAAACACACATGCACAAACAAATGCACATGCCTAAACAAATGCACTAAACTATTACGCCCTTGCACAGACAGAATGCACAGAAACTGCACATGCACACACAAATACACAGACAATGCACATGCATGAACAAATGCACATGCACACACAAATACACAGACAAAATGCACATGCATGGACAAATGCACATGCACACACAAATGCACAGAAAACTGCACATGCACACACAAATACACAGACAATGCACATGCATGAACAAATGCACATGCACAGACAAATACACAGACAATGCACTTGCATGAACAAATGCACATGCACAGACAAATACACAGACAATGCACATGCATGAACAAATGCACATGCACGAACAAATGCACAGACAAATACACAGACATAAAAATACACAGACACCTGCACATGCACAGACAATGCACATGCATAAAAAATGAATAAGCAAATGCATATGCATAAACAAATGCATATGAATATAAACATGCACATGCATAAACAAATGCATATGCATAAACAAATGCAAATGCAAATGCACAGACAGCTGCACATGCACAGACAAATCCACATGCATAAAAAAATGCACATGCACAGCCAAATACACCGACATAAAAAAATGCACAGACAATGCACATGCATAAACAAATGCACATGCACAGCCAAATGCACAGATAAATGCACATGCACAGATAAATACACCGACATAAAAAATGCACAGACAATGCGAATGCATAAACTAATGCACATGAAACAATAGAAACATGCACATGTATAAACAAATGCACATGAATAGAAAAATGCACATGCATAAACAAATGCACATGAACAGACAAATGCACAGACAAATGCAAATGCACAGACAAATCCACAGGCATAAACAAATGCACATGCACAGCCAAATGCACATGCACAGCCAAATGCACGGAAAACTGCACATGCACAAACAAATGCACACACACACATGCATTCCGAGCGCACATTCAATACACACTCTATCACACACACAATACACACAAACCAAACACACACACAAGGGGCATACCTGTTGGGGTGGGTAGCCCTGCTGTTGGGATGGGTAGCTCTGCTGCGGTGGGTAGCCGCTGCTGCGTGGGTAGGCTTGTTTGTGGTGGTAGGCTGCTGTGGTGGGTAGGTCTGCTGTGTTGGGTAGGCCTGTTGTGGTGGGTAGGTCTGTTGTGGTAGGTTGGCCTGCTGTGGTGGGTAGGTCTGTTGTGGTGGGTAGGCTTGTTGTGGTGGGTAGCCTTGCTGAGGAGGGTCGCCTCCTGGTGGCGGGGCCCAAGACATGTTTGGGGCTGTAAGTTGGGCTGGGGGTTGGACTTGGGGTGGGGGTTGGGCTGTAGGTTGGGCTGGGGGTTGTAGGCTGGGAGTTTGTGTGGGTTGGACTGGGGGGGTGCGCAGGGGGGTGATCAAGAGGTGGGTGGATTTCACACAGAGAAAGGATTTTCTCTGGATTTCAATCGATCAGTGGAAAGGGAGAGGACTGTGATCTATCACGTGACGGGGGATTCGCAAAGATCCTGATGCCGGGATCGGCGCGAGGGAAGAAAATAATGGGCTAATGCGCGCTTAGGTTTAGACTAATCAGCGAATTGAAGAAGCGGGAGAAAGTAACTAGCTGGCGCACGCCCAGACCAAGTAGGTTTTTCTTGGTCTACCCTGCTGACCTCCTACAGGGGTACGATTTGTGTCTGGATTCGCCTGCCTGCACGATGCCCGAGCTGGGCAGTACGTTGTGTCCGCATTCCCTGCAACCTGCAACCGGTCATCTACCCTCGTCTGTCGAAGATAGCCTAGGCCAGGGCATAGGCTCGCTCTCAACAACTCCCTCGCGAGCTGCCACCCTAAATGTCCATTCCTCTGCCCCTGGTGCTTAGCGCATTCCTTCCTTAGCAAACAAACCTCTGAATAACACAGCTAGTTTTGTTTCGTCCGCTTCCCCAACCAAAAAACCACCAACCAACCAATCGCATCCCATTTTTCGAACTCCCTCGTCGCTCATTCCTCACTCCTCATTACTTATCCCTCTCCTATTTATCGCATCTGTAGCTACTTCTCCTCCCATACGGCCGTCCAGACATGCCAGAACATGTGCCTAATTTGACACACCTGCATGCCTCCTTCCAGGTCACACCACACGCATATTGTGATATGTTGTACAAGTCCCTCGGACTGCAACATACATAAATAAAGAAGTAGCAGCAGCAGAAACATCAGCAGCAGAAGCACCACCACCATACACAACCACCAGCAGTGGACACCACCAGGAGCACCAGCACCAGCAGCAGTACATTTAGCAGAAGCAGCAGCAGTACTGTACACCAGAAGTAGCAGCACGACCTCCCCCACTAGCAGTATAAGCACCAACAGCAGCAACAGAAACAGCAACAGCAAGCAGTATAATCAGCAGTACCGATACACAGTACAAGCAGGCGAAGCAGCACCTCCACCAGAACTAGCAGTATAAGCACCAACAGCAACAGCAACAGCAGCAGCACCAGCACTAGAATTAGAACAACCAAAAACAACAACAGGAGCAGCAGCAGCAGCAGGAGCAGTATAAGCACCAACAGCAACAGCAGCACCACCAGTACAACATAATATTTCCATAGGCTCTACACCATAGGCACTGCAACACTACAACACTACAGCACTACAACAATACTACAACATTACAGCATTAACAAAACTACAGCACTACAGAATTAACACCACTAGCGCATGACAACATTGACATATGTCATAGGCACTACAACAGTACAGCACTACAGCACTACAGCACTTACAACAATACTACAAAACATGGCAAGCATTAGCAAAACTACAGCACTACAACATTAACTCCCACTTGCACCATGACAACATTGACATTATCATAGCACTGTACAACACTGACAGCACTAAGCACTACAGCACTAAGAAGTAGAACAACCAAAACCAGCAGCAGCAACATTAGCAGTTTCATGGATACAACCACGCTATGTCATTCACATTATGACAAAATGAACATTATCATTCACTAGCAGTATAAGCACCACAGGAGCAGCAGCAGCAGCAGCACTCAAAGTAGAAGGACCAACAACAGCAGGCAGCAGGCAGTATAAGCACCACAGGAGCAAGCAGCAGTATATAAGCACACAGGAGCAGCAGCAGCCACAACTTCAAAGTAGAAGGACCAACAACAGCAGCAGCAGCAGTATAAGCACCACAGGAGCAGCAGCAGCAGCAGCAGCACTCAAAGTAGGAGGACCAACAACAGCAGCAGCAGCAGTATAAGCACCACAGGAGCAGCAGCAGCAGCAGCAGCAGCACTCAAAGTACGAAGGACCAACAGACAGCAGCAGCAGCAGTATAGGTTGGAGCACCGACAGGAGCAGCAAGCAGCAGCAGCAGCACTCAAAGTAGAAGGACGCAACAACAGCAGCAGCAGCAGTATATACGCATTACGAGGGTACGCAGCAGCAGCAGCAGCAGCAGCAAGCAGCAGCACCTCGAAAGTAGAAGGACCAACAACAGCAGCAGCAGCCAGCAGCCAGTAAAAGCACCACAGGAGCCGCAGCAGCAGCAGCAAGCACTCAAAGTAGAAGGACCAACAACAACAGCAGCAGCAGTGATAAGCAGACCCTACAACAGCCAGCAGCAGCACCAGCACCATCACTAGAAGTAGAACAACCAAAACCAGCAGCAGCAATAAGCACCACAGGAGCAGGAGCAGCAGCAGCAGCAGCAGCAGTATAAGCACCTACAACAGCAGCAGCAGCACCGTCACTAGAAGAGAGAACAAAGCCAAGCAACCAACCAGCTTTAGCGTTTGCGGGGTCGCTGTCAACCGCCATGGTAGCTTTGTCCCCAGGCAGCAGCAGCACCACCACACCAAACACCCAGCCAGCAGCAGCAGCAACAGCAGCGACCGTCACTGTTGGCATAAATAAATCATCAGCAGTATGCAGCAGCAGCAGCACCACCATACATCACCACCACCAGCACCACCAGCACCAGCACCACCACCACCACCACCACCATCAGCAGCAGACACAGTAGCACCATCACATAGACTTAGACCCCTTCCGTTTGTGGCTTGGACTTTCCCGTTTAGGTTTTAGGTTTTAGGTTTTAGGTTTAAGGTTTAGGTTTCAGGTTTAGGTTTTAGGTTTTAAGCTTTCGTTTGCGACTTGGTTTCCTTGCATGTTTTCATTTCTCCGGTTCCTATCACGTTTTTCATTTCAGGTGGTTTTCAGGCCGCCAGTGTTGTACGGGTTGAGGGTTTTTGTGGCTTTAGACCCCCCTTCACGTGGACAGTCTCTGGTGGCGCTCGGCATTAAGTCGGTTGCGCATAAGTCGGTTGGGCATGGAACTCGGTTGGGCGATATGCAGTCGGTTGGGTATAAGTCGTCGGATACGGAGCATAAAGTCAGTTGCGAGCAGGGACGTCTGCTAACGATGGCGAATGTCACTTCGAATCGTGTGTAGGGTTTAGGGTTTAGAGGGTTTAGGGTATAGAGGTTTAGGGTTTAGGGTTCTGGTTCTGGTTCATGGACGAATTCACTGGGTGAAGCCCAGCTGGAACGGGGCTTCCCAAGCCCGAATGGCCCCGACGGCTCGATGTACGTGCACGTTGGCTATTCAGTCGACAGGGTGTGTGTTGGATTCGCTGGTGATACACTGCCAAATGAGCTGAAACGAGCGCAAGCGGATCTGGAGTATAGGAAGATGCTGAAGAGGCAGGCACAAGGGTGAGTTGAATACTACTATGGGGAGGGGTGGGGGGTTGGGTATGGTCTGTTGTGTGCGTGTGTGTGTGTGTGTGTGTGTGTGTGTGTGTGTGTGTGTGTGCGTGTGTGTGGTTGTGTGTGTGAGTGTGGGGGGGGGGGGGGGGGGTGGGGTGGGGGTGGGGGGGTGTGTGTGTGGGGGGGGGGTACAAGGTCGAGGATGCCTGAACAGGCAGGCACACAGGGTGAGTTGAGTGAGTCGAGGGATTTTAGTGGTGGTGGTGGTGTGGCGGTGGGAGGTGTGTGGTGCGTGTGTGTGTGGTGGTTCGGGGGAGGGGGGGGGGGGGGGGGGGGGGGGGTGGGGGTGTGGTGGTTGGGGGAGGGGGGGGGGGGGGGGGGGGGGGGGGGGGGGGAGGGGGGGGTGGTGGGGAGGGGGGGGTACAGGAAGATACTGAGAGGCAGTAAGGTTCAGCGATGGGTTAGGTTGAAAACTACTTTTTGAGGGGTGGGGGGGGTGGGGGTATGGTGGTGTTTGTGTGTGTATGGTATTTTATGTGGTATTTTATGTGTGTGGTGGTATGTTTTGTTGTATGTATGTGTATGTGGTGTTGTATGGTTGATGTATGTGGTTGTATGTGTTATGGTGTGTGTGTGTATGTATGCTATGTGTGTTGTGGTTGTATGTATGTATGTGTATGTATGTGTGGTGTGTGGTGTTGAATATGGGTTTTAAATCACTTATGTGTGCTGTTTGTGTATATGTGTGTGTTGTGTGTTGTTGTGTATGTTTGTGTGTTGTGTGTGTGTGTCTGTGTGTGTGGTGTGTTTTATGTGGTGTGTTTGTGTGTGTTGCGTGTGTTTGTGTGTGTGTATTTGTGAATATTTAAATATAATCGCAACTTCTCTAAGTCCAACCACACCCTACATCCTGAAATCCGAGTTTGATGGTTTCAGGGTTTAGTTGATCCTCCACAGCCTGGTATCGTGCGATTATGGTGTCCAACTCTACTAAATGTTGTGATCACTGTTGTCCCGTTGACACACTTGAACTCCGCAAAGACAACGTAATGTCCACCCATGGAGTGCTTGTGGACGTTCGAGCGATCAGTGACCAGAGTTATAACGATGATCGATAACCCAGGCTCCAAGATTCCTCTACAGACTGCATGAACACCTACTTGTGACCCTCACACCCTTCAGGGATAGTGCCGAATAGGTATCCATAATTTTAGACCCACCCCACCGGCTCCCTGTATCAATATCATCGTCTATACCATTAGGACGTGGCAGTCTAGGCAGAGTATGCGTTCAGAGTTCATCTTTCCACTTGTGCTCCTCGACGTCCATTGAGATAGCCAGGTGTGCCATCAACCCTCGACCTCGTCACCTCCTGTGCCGATCGGCACTAAGATGATTGCACACGGCTTGTGAGCGCTATGGCCATAGAAACTGTATGTGCGGCATCACCTGGTGGGCCTTCTGCGACACCTGGTTGCCCCGTCACAGACGCTCCACCTTCCACCGTGCAGCTTCCTGGAAGGGTAGCGCACCCGATGTCAAGCTTCATCACGGTGATGACTATCAGCTTTTCAGACTCCAGCGTGTGCGCACCTCTCATCACCTGATGATCAGGTGTGGTAGTTGGAGGTGTAGAGTGTAGTGGTCTCAGCTCACCTGTGATAACTACGGCGGTATCTCACCTCTCCTTCAACCTGGCACAGCTCACCGCACTCGCACTCCATTCGCATACCCACCCTCACCTTCACGTCCATGCTACCTTCATCACAGCCCCTCACCTTCCACTTTGGGCCGCTTCCATGACTCCACCCACCTTGCGGACCTTCTCATGAACCTTGCCTCAACCTCTCCACCTTCAACCTTCCATGACTCCAGCCCATTCACCCTACCTCCTCGACATCTGCACGCTCATTTTCCACCCAGCTTCCATGACTCCAGCCCACCTCACTCCTCCCTCACTCATACTCCACTTGCACCCAGGTCACTTCTACCCATCCTCACCTCTCACCTCAATCACCCTCACTCACCCAGCTTCCTATGACTCACCACCCTCACCTCCTCACCTGCACCTCATCACCCTCCACCTTCCACCCAGCTTCCATGACTCCACCCACCCTCACCTCCTCACCTGCACCTCATCACCCTCCACCTTCCACCCAGCTTCCATGACTCCACCCACCCTCACCTCCTCACCTGCACCTCATCACCCTCCACGTTCACAGCTTCCTGAATCACCCCCTCATACCTCTCTCAACGCTGCACCTCATCTACCCTCCATGACTCCACCCTTACTCCTCACTCACCGTCGTCACCTGGCACCTCATCACGCTCCGCAACTTCCACCCAGCCTTCCAATGAGACTCCCGCACACCACACTGCAGCATCCTCTACACTCTCATCAGCTTCCAACTCAGCTTCATGACTCCACCCACGCCTCACCTCCTTCACCTGCACTCATCACCTCCAACCTTCACACCGACAGCTTCCATGACTCAACCCACCTCACTCCTCACCTTGCACCTCGACGACAACTCCACCTTCCACCAAGCTTCCATGGAATTCCACCCCTTCATAACACTCTCATCTCACAACCACCGCACTTCCATGACTCCAACCCACCCTCACTCTCCTCACCTCCACCTTCCATCACCGCTACACTTCAGCCCAGCTTCCATTGACTCCACCCAGCCTCACTCCTCACCTGCACTCATCACCCTCCACTTCCACCCAGCCCACCCACCCACGCCTCACCTCTACCTGCACCTCACCCTCACCTTCCACGAGCTGACTCCACTTCACCTTCCACGCATGGACTCATCACCTCCACCTTCCACCGAGTTCAATGATCTCACCCACCTCACGTCCTCACCTGCACCCTCGGTCCCCTACTCACCTCCACCAGCTTCCATGATCACCCACCTCACTGCTCCTCACCTGCACCTAATCAGCCTCTACTTCACCAGCTTTCCCATGACTTCACCCACTCTCACCTCCTCACTGCACCTCATCACCCTTCCACTTCCACCCAGCTTCCATGACCCACCCACCCTCACGAGTGCACCCATGCACCCTCCACCTTCCACCAGTTCATGACTCCACACCTCTTACGTGTTCCTATCCCACCTCACCGCAGACCCAGCCTTCCTCCATCCACCCACCCTCCTCCCTCACCTTCCTTCGAGCTTCATGACTTGACCCGCCCTCGCCACCCACCCACCCACCCTATCACCTACGGTGGGTCGGTGGGGCGACGCCTTGATGATATTACTAATGGCCATCATCCCGCCCACCCACCTCAGTACCTCACAATCTGCTACGTTACCTACTCTCACTTTCCACTCTCCCACCGCAGCCCCACAGTCCTCACTCCTCACCTTTCACACCCAGCTCTCCACCACCCACTCTCACCTCTCACCCCTCCACCTTCCTACTTCACCCACCATTCACGCCACCTATCACCACCCACACACCATCCTCCTCCTCCTGATCCCCCTCCCCCTTTTCACCACCCACCACCACCCACTCTCACCTCCTCACCCTCCACCTTCCTACCTCACCACCATTCACCCACCTATCACCACCCCACCCCACCTCTCTCCTGCTCCCCTCCCCCTTTCACCCACCACCCACCACTCTACTCTCCTACCTCCTCACCCTCCAGCCTTCCTACCTTCACCCACCATTCACCCACCTATCACCACCTCACCTACCCTTTCATCCTGCTCCCTCTCCACTTTCACCCACCCACCACACCTATCACCACCACACCTCACGTTCTGCTCCCTCCACTTCCTACGTTACCCACCATTTACCCTCGCACGTCTATCACCCACCAACACCCACCCTCACTGCTCCCCTTCACTTGCAGCTTTCCCCACCACCCACCCACCACTCTCACCTCCTCTACAATCCACCTTCCTACCTTCACCCCACCATTTACCCACCTATGCACCAACCACCCACCCTCAGACTCTGCTCCCTCCTCCACCTTTCACCCACCCCACCACCACCCTCAACGCCTCTCCTTCACCTTCCACCTCCTCCACTGTAACCCACCCACCCGCCACCCTCACATCTCACCCTCGTTTGGGTACGCTTCCACCAGCAGCTTTCCGTGTGAATCTGGCAACCTCGAAGTGGTTGATAACCTTGGTATGATAAGGGAGAATTTTGGTATGATCGGCATCATTGGCGTTGCCGCCCGAGGCCGCACCACCGACATGTTGACACTTACCTCCTCACATCCACCGACTTTTACCCACGGCCCACGGGCCGCACCGCCCACCCCCCCCCTCACATCCTTGCCTCGTGCACACCCCCCCCCCCTCTCCTACTCAACTTCGGGCCACTGTTACGCGCTCCACCCCACCCTCCACCCCCGTGCACTGGCCCTCACCTCACCCTCACCTCCACCCTCCACCTCCAGGCACTACACGCATATCCTAGCCTCACATCCTTACTCACCTCCGTCCACTCTTCCCGGATACCCCCCGCGCCCCCCGACCCCCGAGGTTGGGGCTCCTCGCTGTATGGGCTTCGGACTATGGTGTGCTTAGCTAGTGTGATTCGTCGTCCGTGTACAGGGTCTCGGGTGCGCGGTAGTGGAGTGGAGTGGTTATGGAGGGTAGTGAGAGAATGGAGTATTAATTGGCCTCTCCCCTATAATTATTAGCGTGATTGCTGAGACGATTAGTGATACTGCTGTCGATTGTTGTATTGCTAGAGGTGAAGGTGTGTGGCGGGACGCCGGTGGGGTTAGTTAGTATTAAAGGTGAGGATAGTCGGTGTAGGTATGGTGATGTTGACGATAGTGTTGAGTATAATGATGCGTTTCTCATGTTTGCAGATAGTAGTTGACCATTTAGATTTAAGGTGTGTCTGAATATTATAGATATCTTGGTCGAGTGTGTGAGATGAGAAGAAGTTAAGTCATGGATGACGGTATGATCTTGGAGTGCGATCATATGTGGGTCGTGATTTTGTCTAATCGTGTGACGGTATGAGGTGAGGATGCCCGCGCCGCCCCCTCGACCTCACTACACGGTTATACATTCAAGGTATGCGATGGTGCTCTGTTCGTGGGTGGTTACTGTGGGTATGAGAATTGACAATTGGTAGGTTTGGGGTGCGTAGGAGGTGTGATTGTCTGACAATAATGAGATGTGACATGTCGCTGCACTGTGTTGCTTCTTCTAGGGACGACAACTTGCAAGCGGTAATGGCCGCACTCGACGCGGCTCATCGCACTCCACCATCAGTGGCCTCGGACCGCAAAGCGGCACGACGTCAAGCCTAATACTCACTCCGAGAGTCATTTATGCACTTCACTTAGGCCTTCGCTCGGGTAATCTGGGGCACCTATCACGCCAGACTGATTTCTAGGATGACAGCAATCCCAGTGCTCAACATTGCATTCACGAATGTCACAACTGGGCATCAGAGCCTCAGTCACACACGCCGATGTTCAGTCTCACATGCACTCGGAGCGGAATCTCGATGTGGCAGCTACAGGTCATTCCCTACCCTGAGCAGAATCTGCTTCCTCACACAACGCTGTTTCACCCAGGGCTTCCGTGGAACTTGCAACGTCTCTATCACCGGTAACGCACTCCTCAACCGCCGGCTCAGAAATTCAGCTTTCGTGCACGCGACTTCCGACACCATGCATTCCACAAACCATCGCCATTGTCCGTACGGCTCGTGTCCACCGCGAGTGGTTACCTCTCACCCTCTCACCTGTACACGCTCAGCTTCGGTGAATTTCTGGGGAAACACCTCGGAAGTGGCTGAGCGCGTTGGATGATAGTTGGAATAATGGCATGTCATCACTCGCTGGCCACATCATCTCAGCTTCTCGACCTGGCCGACCTTCTCACTCTCTAGCAGGTGCGTTGCTAACTGGAGAGTATGATCGTGATAACTCGAGGACGTGGGTTAAGGGTCGTCTGGAACGAGACTTGGATATAATGATGTAAGACATTAGATGTGTAGATTTATGGTGGCAATCGATTCTGGCTGATCCTGCCACGCACTCGTACTTGCAGCCGTCGGTGGTCAGCTCCACACTCACCGTATGCATCTGCATCTTTTCCACCGCAACCCGCTATCGGCGACGATCTGGTGGGTTGGCAGCCTCACCCTAACCTCCTCACAATCCACCTCACCCCTCACCCCCACCCATCAACCACCACCTCCTCCCCTCCAACCTTCACCAGCCTTACCCTGGCGCGTACGAATGGTGTATTTGAGTGCGTCAAGCTACATCGACTATGATCGATCTTTCTTCAGCGAGGATGACGCAATGCTGCGGTGAATATAGTGGGTGTTGTGGGGTGCATTTTATTGAGCGCGTTGTCTCAGCCGTGAGCTACATTCCACCGGACTTGATCAGCGTGGAAGGCCTGTCAGGCGGGTGTGAGTTATGTGAAGTGTTTGAGGAGCATGAGTTAGTGGTGGATTGTTGAGCGGTGTAATCGTGTTCGGGTTTGTAGTGTTTATTCTGGTGAAGGGTATGTAGAGGTAGTGGTAGAGGGGTATAGGAGAATGATTGGTGATTGTTGTTGCTGTGTATCGGATGATTGATAATAGGAGATAGTAGGCAAGTAGTATAGTTGGGTATGTTTAATGTTGTTGTGTTGTGATGGCAGTGAGATAGGTTGATTGAAGTTTTCGATGACGGAGACGTTTGGGGTGATTGGTGGTGTGGTGATAGTGGAATTATCGGGTGCTGATTGAGGTATAGAATTGTCGAGGGAAGGTTATGGGTCGATGATTGGGTGGGTTGGTAGGGAAGTGTGAGTTGGAGAGTGGTGAGGGTATGTGGTGTTTGCGTGTGTGTGGACAAGTGGTTGGTGTTATTGAGGGGGTGAGTTCGTGGTGGATGTTGTTTGTGAGTTGTGTGTGCGGGGTTATAGGGGTAGGGAGAGGTCGTCGGATAGGAGTGTATAGCGGAATGTATATAACGTATACAGCCACCCTCACCTTGCCCACTACCTCTCACATTCATACCACAGCTTCCGGGGAATCATCTGTGAAACAGGGAAGGTTGGCTGGACGGCCCATTGGGATGAATATTATAAGTAGGCATCATCCTCCGGCCCACGCCACCTACTGCCACCCGCAGGCGCTCACACTTACCTCCGTCATCCTTCCACCCACACTATCGCCACCGTAGTAGCAGCTCCCCACGTCCTCCCCTCCACCCTCTACACCCACATTCAACCCACCTATCACCCCACCCCACCTACTCTCACCCAACCTTCCACCGAAGCAGCTTCCGGGTGAATTCTGAACCATGAAGTTGGCGGGAGCCTTGATGAATATATAAAATGCATCATCTCGCCAGAGCTTGAAAGCTGCTGAAGGGGTGATTGTGGAATGCAGGCGCGCCTTGCTAAAGGATGGCATGGACTTTACGACGCTTGCACCCAGGAGTGTAGGTGGTGGTGGTTGGCGGTACTGGAGGTGGGTGTGGTAGTGGTGGTCGGTGGTGCTGGTGGGTGGCGGGTGGTGTGATGTCTGTGGTGGTGGCCTTCTAGAGGTTGATGTGGAATGCATGGCTGCGCCTAGCGTAGGAATGCATGACGTGAAACGACGCTTCAGTTGACGCTACAGTGAGTGGCTTGGTGAGTGGGATGGGCGTGGTATTGCTTTGTAATGCTAGTAGGCTTGCTGGAGGGTGAATGTGGCATGCAGGTCCGCCTTGCTTCAGATGGCATGACTGTTAACGACTCATTGCACCAGTGACTGTTGTTGTTGGTGGTGGTGGGGGCTGCTGGAGGTGTGTGGTAGTGGTGGTGGTGACGCTGGTGGTGGTGGCGGTGCTAGAGGGTGATGAGGGAAATGCAAAGGCGCGCCTTGCTTCAGGATGGCATGACTGTGAACTGCTTTGCACCAGTGAGTGGTGGTGGTGGTGGGGGTGGCGGTGCTGGAGGTGGTGGTGCTGAAGGTGGTGGGGGTAGTGGTGTGTTGAATGCTGGTGGTGGCGGGCGGTGCTGGAGGGTGGTGGTGGTAGTGGTGGTGGTGATGCTTGGTGGTGGCGCGGTGCTGGATGGGTGGTGGTGGTAGTGGTGGTGGTGATGCTGGTGGTGGGCGGCGGTGCTGGAGGGTGGTGTGTAGTGGTGTGGTGATGCTGGTGGTGTGTGGCTCGGTGCTGGAGGTGGTGGTGGTAGTGGTGGTGGTGATGCTGGTGGTGGCTGGTGCTGAGGTGGTGGGTGTAGTGTGGTTGGTGGTGCTGGTGGTGTGGCGTGTGGTGATGCTGGTGGTGGTGCCTCTGGAGAGAGAGGGGTTGAGGGAATGCATGGCGCGCTAGCTCAGGAATGGCATGATGTTAAGCGACCTTTGCACCAGTGAGTGGTGGTGGGGATGGGTGCGTGGTATTTGCTTTTTGTGAATGCTTTAAGGCTTAGCTGGAGGTGATGTGGGAATGCAAGGCACGCCTTGCTCAGGATGGCATGACTGTTACGACCTCTTGCACCCAGTGAGTGGTTGTTGGTGTTGTGGTGGGTGGCGGTGCTGGAGGGCGTGGTGGTAGTGTGGTGGTGAGCTGTGGTGGTGGCCGGTGCTAGAGGTGATGGGGAATGCAGGTGAAGCCGCTCAGGATGGCATGACTTTTAAACGACCTCGTTGCTACCAGTGAGTGGTGTGTGTGGTGGGGTGGCGGTGCCTGGAGGGTTGGGTGCGTGAAGGGTGGTGGGGGGTAGTGGTGGTGGTGATGCTGGTGGTGGCGCGGTGCTGGAGTGGGGGTGGTAAGTAGGTGGTGTGATGCTGGTGGTGGCGCGGTGCTGAGAGAAGATGGTGGTGGTAGTGGTGTAAGTGGTGGTGGTGAGCTGTGTGCGGCGGTGCTTGGAGGGTGGTGTGTAGTGGGTGGGTGGTGAATCGCTGGGTGGTGGTGGCGGTGCTGAGGGTGGTGTGGTATGGTGGTGGTGATGCTGGGGTGGTTGGCGGTGCTGGAGGTGGTGGTGGAGTGGTGGTGGGTGGTGCTGGTGGTGGTGCGGGGTGGTGATGCTGGTGGTGGTGGCCTTGGCGAGGGCGATGAAGGGAATGCAGGCGCGCCTAGCTCAGGATGGCATGACTGTTAACGACCTCTTGCACCCAGTGAGTGGTGGTGGTGGGATGGGGCGTGGTATTGCTTTTGTAATGCTTTAGGCCTTGCTGGAGGGTGATGTGGGAATGCAGGCACGCCTTGCTCAGGATGGCATGACTGTTAACGACCTCTTGCACCCAGTGAGTGTTGTTGTGTGGTGTGGTGGTGGTGGCGGTGCTGGGGTGTGTGGTTAGTGGTGGTGGTGACGCTGGTGTGGTGGCGGTGCTAGAGGGTGATGAGGGAGATGCAGGTAGCTTGCTCAGGATGGATGACTTTAAAAGACGTCCTTGACCGTGATTGGTGGTGGTGGGGGTGGCCGATGCTGGAGGGTGGTGGTGTCTGAAGGGTGGTGGTGTAGTGGTGGTGGTGAATCGTGTGTGGCGGGGTGCTGTGATGGTGGTGGTGGTAGTGGTGGTGGTGATGCTGGTGTGGCGGCGTGCTGGACGGGTTGGGGTGGTAAGTGGTGGTGGTGATGCTGGTGGTGGCGGCGGCTGGAGGGTGGTGGTGGTAGTGGTGGGGTGATGCTGGTGGTGGGCGGGTGCTGGGAGGGTGATGGGTGGTAGGTGGTGGTGATGCTGTGGGTGGCGGCGGTGCTGATGGGTGGTGGTTGATAGTGGTGGTGGTGATGCTGGGTGATGGCTGGTGGTGTTGGAGGTGGTGGTGGAGTGGGTGGTGGTGATGCTGGTGGTGTGGCGGTGCTGGAGGTGGTGGTGGTAGTGTGGTGGTGATGCGGTGTGGCGGGTGCGGAGGGTGGTGGTTGGTAGTGGTGGTGTGGCTGCTGGTTGGGGGGGGGGCTGAGGGTGGTGGTGGTAGTGTGGTGGTGATGCTGGGGTGGCGCGGTGCTGGAGGTGGTGTGGTAGTGGTGGTGGTGATGCTGGTGGTGATGCGGTGGTGCTGGAGGGTGGTGGTGGGTAGTGTGGTGGGTGATGCGGTGGTGGCGGCGGTGCTGGAGGGATGGTGTGGTAGTGGTGGTGGTTTTGGTGGTGGTGGTTGATATGAGGGAATTCAAGAAGCGCTTGCGCAGATGGCATGACTTTAAACACCTCTTCACTGTGAGTGGTGGTGGTGGTGTTGGTGGTGTGGTGGTGGTGGTCGGTGGTGGCGGTCTAGGAAGGGGGTGGTTGTATGGTGGGGTGATGCTGTGTGGCCGCGGTGCCTGGAGGGGATGAGGGAATGCAGGTGCACCTTGTCAGGATGGATGACTGTTCAACGAGATGTTCAACAGTCGAGTTGGTGTGGTGGTGGTGGTGGTGGTTTTTATTGACATTGTTGTTGTTGTTGTGCCTTGTTGTGTCGTTTTGTATGGTGAGATGGATTTTTTAAAGATTGCTGGAGGGATGAAGGGAATGATCAGGGCCGCCTTCTCAGGATTCATACTGTTAAAGACTCTTTGCACTCAGTGAGTGGTGTGTTGTGTTGTGTGGTGGGGGTGTGCTGGAGGGGTGTGGTGGTAGTGGTGGGTGATGCCTGGTTGTGGTGCGGTGCTAAGAGGGTGATGAGGAATGCAGGCACAGCCTGTGCTCAGGATTGCGCATGACTCGTTAACGACTGTTACACCCAGAGGTGGTTCTTGGTTGTTGGTGGGTGGAGGTTTTGTTGACGTTGTTGTTGTTGTTGTCGTTGTGTCTGTTTGTCCCTTTTTTTTTGATTGTTTTTTGTATGGAGGTGGGGCCTTTTTTTGTATGATGCCTATGCTGGAGGGTGTTGAAGGCAAGCAGGGAGCGCTCTTGCACAGTAGGCATGACAATTTAACTGACCGTGTTGCTACCCAGTGAGTGGTGGTGGTGGTGGATGTGGTAATTGGATGTGGGGTGATGCTGTGGTTGGTGGGCGGTGCTGGAGGGTGGTGGTGGTAGTGGTGGTGTTTATATGTGTTGTGGTGATGATGAGGGAATTCAAGAAGCGCCTTGCTCAGGATGGCTATGACTGTTTAACGGACCTCGTTGCACCAGTGAGTGGTGGTGGTGCTGCGTGCTGGTGCTGGTAGGTTGGTGGTGTAAGTGGTGGTGGTGGTAGGTGGCTGGTGGTTAATGGTGGTGGGGATGATTAGGAATGCAGGCGCGCTTGCTCAGGTGATGATGAACTGTTACATCCTTTTGCATGCCTCGGTGAGTGGTGGTGGTGTGGTGTGTGTGGTGGTGGTGGTGTGGTGGTGGTGGTGGCTTTTTCTTCTTTTTTTTCCTCCTTTGAACTCTGGATATGTTCACGTCACCATTGTGTTCAGACCATCGTTCACCTGGCTGTTCAAACCCATGTGCACGACGATATTGCCAGCCATTTTTTGTTGCTGCATTGTTTTTTGAGAATTTATTTATTTATGTATTCCAATTATTTATTTGTTTGTTTATTATTTTTTATATTTATTTGGGACAGACTGATTTTGTCACTGGAAATGTATGTGCCAGGGACCAATATGTTAAGCGCCATATGCTGGTATTTTCGATATCAGACTGTGGGGGTGCACCTAGCTATCTGAGGAGAGTTTTTTGGCATACTGTTTACAGAATCTTTTGCACCGAGTGCGTGGTAGTGTGGTGGGGTGGTGTGGTGGTAAGGGGGGGGGGGGACAGTCGTGGGTGGTGGTGGTGGTGGTGGTGATGGTGGTGGTGGGTGGTAGGGGGGGGGGGATCGTGTCTGTTGTGGTTTAATGGGGGGGGGGGGGGGGGGGGGGGGGGGGGGGGAGGTGGGGCACAGCGCGGTGGGGGGGGGGGGGGGGGGGGGGGGGGGGGAAGGAACTTCTCATTTGAATCGCGCACAGTACAACCTGCCAGCTTTTCATTGCTGCACTAAATGCGTAAAGCTTGGGGGACCTAGGCACTAGTTGTATGTTTTGTTTTGCTATTGTTTTGAGATTTAATTTATTTATTTATGTTATTTATTTATTTGTTTCTTTTATTATTTAATTATTATTAATTAATCTTATTTATATAATTATTATATTATTTTATTTATTTATTCATGCTTTCTTTATTTATTTGACGCTGCTTTTTCACTTAAAATGTATGGGCACAGACCACTGCAGCTCTTCTTGCTGCAACTAATGCGCTACAAGCTGTGGGGCACCTAGTCACTGTTTATGTTTGTTTGCATTGTTTTTGAATTTATTATTTATTTTTTATTTATTTATTAATTAATTAATTAATTTAATTAATTAATTTATTTGATTTATTTAGTTTTTTATATTTATTATTTATTCATTGCTTTCTTTATTATTTGACGCTGAATTTGTTTCACTTTAAAATGTATGTGCACAGACCCACGCTGCCAGCTCGTTCTTGCTGGCATCTAATCGCTACAAGCTGTGGGGGACCTAAGCACCGGTGGAAAGAAAGCATTTGTTTTTAATTTATATTTAGTTTTATTCACTGTTTTTAACAACTCAATTTTCCATCTTCTTACGGATGTTCTATGTATTTATTTATTTATTTTGAACCGTTGCTATTAATAACAACACAACCCTTGTGTCAACAGACTCAAACTTGCAGCTCATCCTGTGACGTGGCACGTAATGATACAGAGCCTGTGGGGGCACCTAGCTTACCATGGAGAAAGTTTTTTTTTTCTTTAACACTTGATTTTTAACACTTTTATTTCAACTTGAACCATGTGCACAGACCAACTGGCAGCTAGTCTGCTGGTACTAATCGCTAACAAGCTGTGGGGGCAGCTA
>JAJSRW010001416.1:0-34528 GCA_022414725.1 Microglena sp. YARC
CAAGAGAGAGGATACATATCGTTGGCTACCAAGCCCACCACTCAGTTCTGGTGGTAAGTTGTGGGCCTCTGTATCGCCTCACACCACCAACAACAACATAATCCATCACCAACCACACCAAACATCATCTCAACCAACACCACCAACACCACACCATCTCCACCAAACACATCAATCACCAACACCACCACCGAAACATCACACCACTTCATCAATCATCACCTCCTACACGCCACACCAGCCACCAATATCATCACCACCACCAACCACCACCGACCACCATAACGGTTGGCTACCAGCCGCACCACTCAAGTATGATGTAAGTTGTGGCCTCCTGGTATCGCATTCACCACCACCAACATCATATCATCACCACCACACCATACCACCACCAAACCAACACCACCAACACACAACATCACCTACCGACTTCCATCATCAATCACGACCACCACCAGAACGAGCGAGCGATCATCACACACCACCACACATATTGTTGGCTACCAGGCCGCATCACTCAATTCTGGTGGTAAGTTGTGGCCTCTGATCGTCTCATCAACACACCACAAACATCACCACCAACACCTTCTCATCACACCACACCAACTCATCAACACATCACCACCACCACTCCAATAATTGTTGGCTACCAGTCGCACCACTCAGTTCTGGTGGTAAGTTGTGGCCTCTGTATCGTCTCCACACCAACTACCAACACCAACATTACCACCACCACCTTCATCATCAGCCACCAACACCAACACCAACATCACCAACCCAACCATATCGATGGCACCAGGCCGCACCAGCTTCAGGTCTGATGGTAAGTCGCGTGGCCTTGTATCGTCTTCAGTAACCCCACACTCAACACCGCCACCAACACCATACACCACCATCACCAACACACCAACACGCAACACCACCAACTACCAACCAACACCAACATCAATCATCATCTACCACAACCAACACCATATCGTTGGCTACCAGCCGCACCACTCAGTCTGGTGTAAGTCGTGCTCTGTATCGTCTTGTATTGTTTGGGGGTCAGTTCATCAGTGCTTTTCTTGTTAAGCCTTTCCCTACATACGGGCTGGACAAGTCCCCTTCACGCCTTTTTGCCTACCCCTGGACTGACAGCACATATTTTATAGTGACGTAATGTGTGCGCTAATTGGAATGGTGTCCCTGCCGGGTTAATGGTTAAACGTATTTTTGTATGGTGGAGTGTGACGTATTGTGTATGGTTATGTAATGTATTTGCACCACTCAATCCTGATGGTAATGTCGTGGCCTCTGCATTCTTATAGGCGTTAACGTTATGTGTGCGCATTTGTTTGGTGCATGTAAAGTATTGTATGGTGTGTGTGACGTATTTGTATAATGTATTGATGTATGTTAACATATGTGTATGGTGTGTGTGACGTATTTGTATAGTTTTTATACCTAGAAGTGTGGTGGATAAAAACTCTAGTATGGAAGCTGGTCATGAATCCGATTCCTTGAAGATGGAGAGATACTTAACACAATTTATAACAAATGCGATAATAATCGGCACAATAAAATTATCATCCCTATGCTGAGATTATGATTTATATTGTATTGTAAATATAAATTATAACTGTAGCACCGAACTCAGGGCCCGTTGGTTAAACGATTGTTTGGCGATTCAGTTCGATCAGTGTTTTTTCTTTTTTAAGCCCTTCCTCCACGGTTGGGACAAGTCCCTTTTAGCCTATTTGGCCCTACCCTGGACTGTAACATTCAATACATACATATAGCATACAATGTATACAACTTATTTGTATTAGTTGCATGCGCGTGCCACTGTCTACGTATTTGGTCGGTGCGGTGGTGGATGTAAGGTGTTTTGTATGGTGTATGTCACAAATTTGCACTGGTAATGTAACACATTTTATATGGTGTACGTAACTTAATTTGCATTGTTTCTATTGTAGATATTTAACCATCAACACCGTCACATCACACCACAGATCAGAAGCAATACCATCAGAGGCAGAAGAATCCAAGGCATTGCTGTTGGGCCTAGCTGGACCACCGGAAGCCGCCGCTGCTCCTAATCTACCTTTACAGGCCATGGTTTATGTACAGCCTGCAGCGGTGGCGAATTCAGAATCTACTCAAGACCTACATGCATCTGCATCGCTTCCTGTCAGTCTACATCGGCAACCAAATTCAGAACTGCTCCAAAGCTATCTGCAATGCTTTGATTCCGCACAGTCCTACAGGGGTGGAAGATTTGGGAGCCATCCCCTTGGCAAGAGACGCATATGGTCCAGGATTTGGAGTGATGGGGGCTACAGTAGTACCACCGACTCTGGTGCCGTTATCTTATGGTTTTGAATGGCCCACTACAGCGCTCGTGCTCAAGACTCGCAGCCCTCACTGCATGGGCGGGCAGGATACGGGGGTTCAGGGTAGCACTCCCAATATCAACACGGCTTTCCACGCAAACCAGCAGGTGGATATGGAGGTGGACTACGAGAATGTCATGGCTGAGCCAGTGACCCAAGGAGAGGCCATGGAGGTAGAGATCGTGAAGTGACTTCCACATGATCCAGCTGGATATAGATGGAGACTAGGAGATGGTCATGGCGGAGCCGAGGGGGTTCCATTTGTTTGTCTGAGGTTTGTGAAAGGTATTTTACCCAGGGGGTGGGGGGGGGGGGGGGGTATCCCACCCCGAAAAAAAAAAAACAAAAAAAAAACGAAACCATGGGATGAAAACAGATCATGGAGTGACTTCCACATGAATCAGCTAGATGTGGGTTTGAACACTGCATGGTCGGTCGCATGATACAGGGGTCCTACCTATATCACTCCTAGTACAAATTGGGCATTTCTGCAAGAATACAGCTGGGGGGGTGATACGGGATTGGTTACATGTTCTATCAACCTTCAGGCTGCCCACCGTCTGCAGGTGGTGTATAAATGGTCAACAGGGTAGTATGTACGCTACTACACCGCCACTCTGAAGGCAGTGTCCGATCATGAATGTATGAATCTATTTTATTTGGATAATAATGCTTATATTTTGATTGTTTTGATAAAGTTTTAAATTCCCTGGTAACAATTGCACTGCCGAAGACAGCGAGCAGCCAAATTGCTGGCTGGAGCCATGTAACCAAGTTCAAGTTACATATTTGTCATTTGGTCCACACTGGTGCGCTTTAGTGTTGCTGTCAACCGCCATGGTAGCAATGTCTAGGTAAAGTGGCAGCCCGTTCTCTACCGCCGTAAGACAGAGCTCCCTTCATACCACGACCACCAGGCTTTATCATTACTTTTTGTCATTTAGTCACACAATCACATCACTACATATTAACAAGCAGGCCACACCAGGAGAACGATACAACGGACCCTCTCAACATTGCGTCCTGCAACGCAACAGACCCTTACTTCTGGTCAACGGACCCTCCCCATGTTGCGCCCTGCGTCGCAACAGACCCTTCGACGTTGCGACTGCGACGGAGGATGCAGCGTCCTGAACAACCCCAATTCACATCCCTGCACATTTATGAGCAGGCCATACCAGGAGAACGACAAAAATGTACCAGCAGGAGCAGTAGTACTGGCAGTCCTAGTTATTCTTTCCCTGGTCATAATTGTTTGTACTGCCTAAGACGGCCAAATTGCTGGCTGAAGCTATGTAACCAAGTTCAAGTTTTCTTTTCAGCTACGAGCAGCAGCTTCTAGGCAGCTCCCTGATTCAGCCACTAGGCTAAGCTGCAAGATCCCGACAGTTCTGGACAGCGGATTCTGTCAGCGTCCAGACACACTAGGTTGCATTAGCTTTGGCTGAATAGCCAGTCAGAGGAGCTGCATATGAGCTGCTGCTTTTTGCTGGAAATAATAAACACTACTGGTAGCACTCCCAGCCTGCGTAAGCAGTGCTTGTGTTTGGTGAATTCAGAGGTACACAGGCCGTCCAGCAGTACACAGCTGGTGCTTGTGCTTGGTGAATTCAGCAGTACACAGGCCAGCCAGCAATACAAAAGCCAGCTAGCAGTAAACATCTGGTGCGTGTGCTTGGTGAATTCGGAAATCGGTATCTGAAGTGCCACAACAGTCTTGACTTGATTATGTTACTGCGGAAGGCCAAATTGCTGGCTGAAGCCATGCAACCAAGTTCAAGTTCAAGAAGGCGGCGAGCAGCCTTAAGGCTGGAGCCTCTTTCAGAGATTTACAATGGTCTAGTGGTAGACCAGATCGCTTTAAAATGAAGAGTCGGGGGTTCGACTCCCCCTTCGGTTGCTCTTGGCGTTGCAGGTCGTCGTCAACCGCGATGGTAGCTTGTCCAGTTGAGGTTAGGAGGACCGCTCCCCACCCGCGTACGACGGGCTCCCTGAACACCACGCCCCACCAGGCGTTATCATTACCTTAAAGGGTAAAAACAAGTCCTAGGCTCATCGCAAGCGACGCGGAAAATTGGCGGAGAGTGTTGGCTATCGGAGCGTCAGTTGGCACCAAAATCCAATGCAGCTAACCAAAGCCAGGTTTTACGACATTGTTGGGGCCAGGACTACGTGCCGACAATCAAATGGACAAAGGGGTAACTCTGGGGGCTCCCGCCCACCAGAAGAGGGGGCTCCGCCCCCAAAAAGTCTGTTATTAGCAGTACTTATTAGCAGTACTAGTACCAGTCATTGAAATGGTAGTAACATCATCATCATCAGCAGCAGTGGTAGCAGGAGCTACAGTAATATGGGAAGCCAATGGGACAGGAGCGTCTGGGAAAAAACTGCAATAGCTGGGGAGCTGGATGGTTGACAGACCATGTTCATCATTGTTTCTTTTTCGGGCTGTGCATAGTAGCTTCTAGGCAGCTCCCTTTCTCCGTCCTTCGACCAAACCTGGAGCTAGCTAGTGCGCCTGATAGCTGCCATGACGAACATTCCAATGCAGCAGGAATCTTTCTGCCTGACGCCAGACGCTAGCTGACAGAGCTGGCTGGAAACTGCCATGCGTGCCCCCCCCCCCCCCCCCCAAAAAAAACATTAATGTGACAATGAAATCAAGCAACCGCAAAATTGGGACAGCTTTACAGATCTTACTCTAACCGCACACTTCGAATTACGTTTCACGTAAAGATGTTTGTTTATCCATCTACAACATTCGATCAATTCAGACCGCAAAATACTGTGTTCACTTCTAAGTGATGGCTCTAAGACAACGCTCCAAACTTGGAGGGCGCTCATCGCCTATACCAGATCTTACTTAACCACCCCATGGCATGTGTGTAGGCGGTGCCACTCATCAATTTCACTCTGAGCTTTGCGGTGCATTTCCATTGAACAACTTGACTTGAGTTAGTGCCTGTAGTACGTTTGTACTACAGGAATTGACTTCGAAGTGGCAGTTCCATTAGACTCGAATCAACTTACATCGCGTCCCACTCTTTTTGAAGGCACTTTTTATTACCCAAATCAACTCAATTTCAAGTCGATTTTAATTCGTCCAACCCAAGTCCATTTTTGGAGCTTGACTTGACTCGACTAGACTTGAGTTGTACTTCTCTTTGCAAATCTGCGCAGTACAGGTGCAATAAATGGAGACACGAACGACTTGGCTAGAGCTAACTCACACAACTGCTAAGTCAAGTCAAGTCAACTCATGTTGTTCAGTGGAAATGCACAGTTAGTCCCAACCAGATGTGTCCGGCCCTGGTACATGCACAGGTGGCGTGGGACGAAGGCCTTGGTCGATTGGGGTGGGATGAAGGCCTGGGCTGACACCAAAACCGTAGGTATAATCAGCACCTCCCCCCCCCCCTTCCCAGTAGTACGGGCGTCGTACCGAGCTTCGGCCCTCATTGGGGGCCGGTAAAAAGTAGGGAACGGCAATATGATATCATATGATGGCGGCAGTCTGGCTAGGGACGAAGGCCTGGCAGGTGGCGTGGGACGAAGTTCTTGGTCCATTGGCGTGGGATGAAGGCTTCGGTCAACGCAGAACCCTTGGGTATAATGACTCTTCCCCGGACAATACGGCTGTTGCACTGAGGTTGAGACCTCATTGGGGGCCGGTAACCAGGTGTGTGTGTGTGGGGGGGGGGGGGGGGGGGGGGGGGGGAGGGGGGGATGTTATACCGAGGGTGAGACCTCACTGGGGGCCGGTAACCAGGGTACTTCTAGGAGGCAGCTGCTATGTCAACTGCTAAGTCAAGTCGAGCAACTGCTAAGTCAAGTCCGTCTAAGTGTAGTCAGGTTAACTCAGCTTGAGTCTTTCATTGGAAATGCCAAGTTAGTCCCGACCAGAGGTGTCCGGCCCAGGTTCATCCACAGGTGGCGTGGGATGAAGGCCTAGGCTGACACCGAAACCGTTGGTATAGTCAGCAGTTAGTCCCAACCAGTAGTACGGGAGTCGTACCGAGAGCCGGCCCTCATTTGGGGCCGGTAACCAGGGTACTTCTAGGAGGCAACTCAAGTCAAGTTAACGCAGCTCGAGTCTTTCAATGGAAATGCAAAGTTAGTCCCAACCAGAGGTGTCCAGCCCAGGTACATGCACAGGTGGCGTGGGATGAAGGCCTTGGTTGATTGGCGTGTGATGAAGGCCTAGGTTGACACCAAAACCGTTGGTATAATCAGCAGTTAGTTTCAACCAGTAGTACGGGAGTCGTACCGAGGGCCGGCCCTTATTCTCTGGGCCGGTAACCAGGGTACTTTTAGGAGGCAACTCAAGTCAAGTTAACTCAGCTCGAGTCTTTCAATGGAAATACACAGTTAGTCCCAACCAGAGTACTTCTAAATGGCTGAAAGCAAAGCTTTTCTTGTCAGCTACGAGCAGCAGCTTCTAAGCAGCTCCCCTAGCCGGCTAACTCAGCTGGAGTCTTTCAATGGAAGTGCACACTTAGTCCCAACCAGAGTACTTCTAGGAGGCTCCCTGGAAGCAAGGCTTTTCTTTCAATCCCCCCCCCCCCCCCCCCCCCCCCGTCACATTGTTTTTGCTTGTTTCGATGGTTTCGGGGCTTACGACCCCTCCAGGCCTTGATTCTGACGTGCGGAACACGAGCAACGTTTTACCGCCCCCTGGCTGAAAGTAAACTTTTCTTGTCAGCTATGAGCAGCAGCTTCTAAGCAGCTCCCATAGCCGGCAAACATTGCACCTTGCTGAAGTGTACTCCGCCACCCTGTTAAGTGGGCCTGTTTCACAAACCATTTTTCATGTCAAAAGGATTTTCGCCTGAAAGGCAGGGTCTCCGCACGCTAGCCCTAGACTCGACCATTCAGCTAAACCCTGAACACGCTGAAGCTGTCGCTCCAAATTAGGCCATAGCTTGTGTAGAATCCAATGAAGGGGAAAATAATCCAAACTGAATTGCTGATGATGACCAACCAAATCTGCCAAGCGTGTTGGTTCTTGTACCGCTCATTGAGAAGGTAGCTGAAGAAGTAAATGACTGTACCGTAGCCCTGAAATTGAGGGGCATGGAGGAGAAGTGAGAATGTAGCTGAAGAAGTAGATGACTGTACTTTAGCTCTGAAATTGAGGGGCATGGAGGAGAAGTGAAAATGTAGCTAAATATTTGAACACTGGTAGGCATGTACTCTTGTGCATTTCCCACGGAACGACGTACACTGTTGCTTGGTATTGTCATTAGAGAGTTACACCTTTTAGCATACCCATCAAAACTGTGACCCCCCCCCACACACACACACACACAACCCAAACCCAAACACACACTCACCCCCCCACACACAACTCACCCCCCCCCACACACACACACAGAACCTCTCCTCACCCCTCCACCCACCCACCCACACATTCCTCCTCTCCTCTCCTTGCCCCCAGACACCTCCAACCACCCTCCCCCTCTACTCAAACCTCGTCATCTTAGTGCGACTCCTCTTGATAATATAACACAAGTCCAATGGCACCTAAGGTACGAACAGACAGCCCCCACCCCCCACCCCCCCCACACACACAACCCAAACAAACACTCTAACCCCACAAACCCACCCTGTACAAACACTTCATCAGCCTAGTGAGGCTCACCTCTTGATAATACAACACGAGTCCAATGGCACCTAGGGTTCGAGCAGACAGCCCTGGAACGTCCCAGGTCATGGCAAGTGCCCATAAGAGCGTGGGCAAGAGGGTAGTGAAGCCATTCCCAACATCCACAAAGAAACCAAAGGTGGTTTTGGTCTTGGTAACTACACAGATGGAAAAAGTACGTTCAGGATCAAATGTGATTCAGTCTTGGTAGCTACAAAGATGGAAAAACTATATTCAGGATCAAATGTTGTTTGGTCTCGGTAGCTACATAGATGGAAAAAATTCGTTGAGAATCAAATGTGGTTTGGTCTCGGTAGCTATACAGATGGAAAAATTACATTCAGGATCAAAAGTGGTTTTGTCTCTGTAGCTACACAGATAAAAAAACGTTGAGGATCAAATGTGGTTTGGTCTCAGTAGCTACACAAGTGGAAAAAGTTCGTTCGGGATCAAACGTGGTTTGGTCTCGGTAGCTATAACAGATGGAACAAGCACGTTCAGTGTCAAAAGTGGTTTAGGTCTGGGTACTTACACAGATGGAAAAGTACGTTGAGGATCAAATGTGGTTTGGTCTCGGTAGCTATACAGATGGGAACAAGCACTGTTCAGTGTCAAAAGTGGTTAGGTCTGGGTACTTACACAGATGGAAAAGTACGTTCAGGATCATATGTGGTTTGGTCATGGTAGCCAGGGTTGTGTAGTACGGACAGTACGCATCTAAAATCCGTACCGTACTCGTTTTCCTGAAAATTGAGTACGCGTACGGTCCGTCCTCACGACACATGCTTGCCTAGTCTGTTTCATTATACTAAGTGGCATAACTTTTTGCTGACTTCGATTTTTGACATGATCAGCATACAAATGAAAAGCTCTGAATGTCCTCTACATGTTTATCAATAGAACCGAGGTCAAATTAGGGAAAACAAAAAGGTTTCCTGATCAGGGAATGTTATGATACTAAAAAACGTACCGTACTCAAACCGTACTCACTTCTTAAACCCGTACCGTATCCGTACCGTATCCGTACTACACAACCCTGATGGTAGCTATACAGATGGGAACAAGCACGTTCAGTGTCAAATGTGGTTAGGTCTGGGTACTTACACAGATGGAAAAAGTACGTTTAGGATCAAATGTGGCTTGGTCTCGGTAGCTACACAGAAGTAAAAAGTACGTTCGAGGTCAAATATAGTTTTGTGGTGGCTATGTTTTGCAAGTCATTGACCCATGCAGTACTCCATGCATACACACATAAACGCCATGCACATGCAGCTCTTCATGCATGGACCTGTGTAGCCCATGCGTGCATGCACACAACTACATGCAGCACTGCATTAGCACGTGCATTACACACAACTACACATGCAGCACTTCGTGCATACAGTTACGGCACATATACACTGCGCGAATGCAGCTCTCCATGCATGAACCTGTGTAGCCCATGCATGCATGATTACACACAACTACATGCAGCACTCCAAGCATACACACACATACACCATGCGCATGCACCTCTCCATGCATGAAACTGTGTAGCCCATGCATGCATGATCACACACAACTAGATGCAGCAATCCATGCATCCACACATATACGCCATGCACATGCAGCTCTCCATGCATAAACATTTGTACCCCATGCATGCATGTATACATCTATATGCACGTACACACCTCTATGCAGCGCTCTATGCATACACACATATACTCCATGCATACACATTTGTCCCCCATGCATGCATGCATGCAAGTATACATCTATATGCACCACTCTATGCACGTACACACCTCTATGTAGCACTCTATGCATACACACAAATACTCCATGCATACACAATTGTACCCCATGCATGCATGCATCTCTATGCATACACACATATACTCCATACATGCACATTTGTACCCCATGCATGCATGCATCTCTATGCATCACTCTCTGCACGTACACACCTATATGTAACACGCTATACATACACACATATACTCCATGCACATGCAGCTCCACATGCATGGACCTGTCTACCCCACGCATGCATGCATACACACACAAATATATGCAGCCCTACTTGCATGCACACATATAAACCATGTATTCACAACCCCATGCCGCTCTCATTGCATGCACATGAGTACCCCATGCATGCATTCATGCACACAACTCTTTGCAGCACTCCATGCATACACACATATACACTATGCATGCATGAACAACCCCATGCAGCTCACCATGCATGCACATGTGTACTCCATGGATGCATGCGCATAATTACATGCAGCAATCCATGCATGCATGCACGGACACAACTATATGCAGCACTCCACGCATGCACATTTGCACCCCATGGATGCATGTGCATAATTACATGCAGCAATCCATGCATGAATGCGCGTACACAACTATACGCAGCACTGCTTGCATGCACATGTGTACTACATGCACGCACATATGTACTTCATGGATGCATGTGCATAACTCCATGCAGCACTTCATGCATGTACGTACGTACGATATGCATGCATGTGTGTGAGTACAACTCCATGTGTGTGCACAACTCCATGCATGCACATACGTACCCCATACATGCATGTGTGTGCGCATAACTCCATGCAGCTCTCCAAGCATGTGCACATACAATCCCTGCATGCACGCATGCCCTCCATACATGCATGTGAATAAAGGGCATAAATCACTAGCTTATCAAGCTGAGAAGACATGTAATGGGTACAAGAGCTCAGATTTGCCTTGCATGCCCCCTACATGCAGATTGCCAGCAGCAAGACCCAACCAATACCAGATCATTAAGATTTGACCCACCTCGGATCCATAAGAGAATAGGTGCTCCACACTAGAGACCAGAACTTCAAGGTCAGCGCCTCCTTGACTGGCACCTCAACAAAACCAAACATGGGCTCCGGCATAGCTGGTTTCTCGTACTTCTTCCTGAAGGCATTGTGCTGCTCCTTGATCAGCTTCCTGTTAAAGAATAGCCCTAGCTCCCACCAGCAGATCATGAGGTTGATGCAGCTGAACAGTGCCAGCCCCATCTGAAGCATGTTAAATCCATGTATGGCTGTGTGGAGGGCCAGCAGCACCGCTGTGGGTAAAGACACGAAGGCTACAGTATAACCAACGGCGATCATCTTGGAAACGATGCACTAATGCAGGCCTTCGTTTATCCTGGGTCTGCGATTCAAGTCTGGTTGGAGTTCGATGCCAGGGGTCGACTGATCAGCCTGCCCTTCTGCTTCACCCGCGTCGTCTGTCTGTTCGTCGGGACTGCTGGCGACTGGCCAGGGCGTAGATGTGCGTCTTGGGTCTACCAGCCTGGGTTCATGCTGCCTGGGTTGGCCGTGTTACAACGGTGTGCTGCAAGGCAACGATTGGTCAACTGTGATGACGGAGTCAACACTGATCTCGGCAGTAGAGAGTTGGTCTGGAGGCCGGTTGGCGGGTGTATTGAGCAGCGGAATGTCAGAGTTGATCGTCAATAAGAGTAAGTTGTGGGTAGGGATGATAATAGGAGCTGGGTAGACGTATGCGTACCACAGTACAACAACCACAATACCAACATTACCACGGTGCAATTGTACTGCCATAAACAGTACTACACACATAGTACACCACACTTGATTATAGCATGCACGCACATAAGTGTAGACACTTAATGGATCTGATTTTGAGGATGGTTGGAAGAATGGAGAGTGATCGTCTTGGGTCAACTATAGCCTGTCTATGACAAAATGTTTTAAGTGTAAATGTAAGATACACCCATGCCACTTACGGCACATTGCAGACCCTTCATGAGAGAGCCCAGTGGGGATACGGATGAGTGCGTTGCAGCTGGTTTTGGGACAATTCATCGTGTCATTTTGGGGTATTAACCCTGCTGATCTGCATGATGGTAAGCGTGAAGAGTAAGTCAGGGGACTACATCTGGTCATTTAGGGTTGCTTCAAAAGCGCAACTGCCTCCTTTTGAGTTGCGCTTTTGCCTCAATTGCCTCCTTTTGAGTTGCGCTTTTGCCTCAACACGAAATCTGCGCTCTGCATCCAGAGGGGGTCTAGAAAATGGTTTCAATCGTGCTGACCTGCATGATGGCTAGCGTGAAGTGTAAGTGTCGTAGCATACACTATGATGAAGACATGGGGAGCGGCAGCGGGATGATATGCCACTGCCAGTTCTGCACTACGGCAGTACATAGTGGTGTATGACAGCTAAACCATAGAGAATACAATAGTAAGTCCCCCTTGACTCGGTCAAGCTGAGGGCACAGTTGGAGTCTAGTAGGGCACCAGGAAAATGTAAATGCCATGGTGGTATGATAAGTGTTGATCTAGTGCATGTAAAGTCAATACTGGTACCACGATTTGAAATGTAGAGCTCCCAGCAAAATCCATATTCGCCCATCGTCATCATCAGTATATACAAAGTTGCGCGATAGGAGGTTGTCAGGGGTTAAGCAGCTTTTGGCCCAGGCAGTTGGGCTTTTGGTTTCATATCTTGCCGACCTGTCGCCCAGGTGGCAGCGAGTCTCGGATCTCGATTTCCCGATACCTGTCGCTGACGTGGCAACGGGGGTTTTTTCCCGTCGGTACGCCAGGCTCAGATGCTAGTGGTGCTAACAACTTTGATGAGGCACAAGGACAGCTTTTGGAGTTTGAGCATTTGAACGTGCGATTTACAGTAAGACGGGCAGACGAAGCAGCGCAATAGGATGCGCGAGACGAAGTATCATGAACCTCGATCGTCCGTCGGCGAGAATGCGTGATACGGTAGTGAGGCGAGCTCTGATGTAGAGCAGGGAGTACTGGAACTGACAGATGGCGTGCCCGAGTGGCGTGGGCACAACACACCTCGCGGCATTCGGGCAGGTTGGCTGGGCAGAGGCAGGGGTGCCATTCACCACCAGGCATTATGAAAATAATAAGTCTAAGAGCCTATCTTGTAAATAGCCGAGTGAAGACACAGAACACAGTAGCATAAGCGGGCGAAGCAGCGCAATAGGATGTCCAAGGCAGAGTACCGAAAAAAGATCCTCGATCGCCCAAAGGCTATAATTGATACCGTATTGCGTTATGCGGTCCTGTGGCAAGTTTTATTGGCTCAAACGGCCAATGGGCTAGAAGGGACTTTGCCACAGTAAACAAAAATATTAATTTATCACGCACCGACCTCATAATGAATTTCTCCTCGTAACCGTGCTATATCAGTAAACTCGTTCGTCACAAAATTGAATTCTCTGGGGCAAATAAAAATGCGGTGTCGACTGACGAGTGATAAAGTGACGAGCGATAATACAAAGATTATGTACACTGTAGGCCACACTCAAGCTAGAAATTGTAACCCAACCTTCACCGTTTGGAATGAGAAAAACCGCGATGGCGTGCGGCACCACCTGCTACGGCCGTTGGATATTGAGAACCGCGGTGGACATTCAAATAGCATGCTACTATTCATGTAGCTCACATCAAGTCTCAAAGTCGATGATCAAATCATTTTATTCTGCGGCAAAATGTCAACATCCTTTTTCCCCCTTGCTAGAAGCCATTAGATGTGTTGATCACGTCTGTGGCCTTCAGTTTCTTCCAGCTATAATTTATCCATCTCGTCTAAAATCTCCTCGTACATTTGTTTCAGATAAGCAGTCGGTCCTCGGTACAAAAAAATCCCATTTCATTAGACAACGATTGCAGTGCAGGTGGTTGGCCTCAGTGAAAGCAAACGGGCTGGCCAACCTCACGCCTCGCAATAAGGCGTACTATTGATTCATTTATTATCGATCGCTGCAATTGTCGGTAATAAGCGGCTTGGTGGTATCAAGCTTGTTCACTTTTTAAGACTTCTAGAAGACCTTGTTCTGCGCTAGCAGTTTCTCATGAATTACCTGGGGTGGAGCGGTCCCCCGAAGTGTAAGCAATTCAAAATTGTTGTGGTGCTGACTGCCCCTCCCAACGTCACAGGTGAAACATGGAAGATACATATCATATGGAATTAGTGCTGATAATAATGCTTGCTTGCTGCAATATTGCCTTTATTTTCTGAGGATTTGTTGGTCTGTTGGAAGACCCTCCTGGATGTTGTGGAGCGGGCCAACAATGGCAAGGCTTGTCGATAACAACGTAATTGTGATAAAGCGGAAGATGAAGCCCTGCCGGTTCGCCCTGGTGTTATGAAGGCATGAAGCCCTGCCGAAAATATGCACAACAGCTTTTTCCAGTTAACTGGCTGGTGAAATGCTTGCGACCTCTTGTTTTGCTTGCTCGCACAGCAGTAGGAACTATGAACCGCCTTTGCTTGCCTGCCGCTGCCTTTACCCTGCAATAGGGAGTCAGGGACGCATAGCCTCGTCAGATTGTGGCTGGCTCCAGTGCAAGCAAACGGTCTGGCCCCCTCAACCTCACGCCTCGTAATAAGGCGTACTATTTATTTATGTATTTATCCTCGCCAGAGTGTGTATATTGGCACATTGCAGGTATCTAGGCTATGGTAGTACATTTAAATCGTATAATTTAAATATCGCTGTATCAGGAACTCAGGCCCCCCGTCGGTAAAAGATTGTTTGGGGTTCAGTTCATCAGTGCTCTTTCGTTTTAGCCCCTCCAGTCACGGTTGGGCAAGCCCCTTCAGCTTATTTGGTCTATCCCCTGGACTGTACGGTGAGAGGTTTCGTTACATAAACTCAGCAAATCAATACCGAGACTGGACAGCAGCACTAACTGCCTACCATTCAAATGTATAACAGGAAGCATGAGGGTTTTTGAGGCACCTTCTCAAATCAGAGAGAGGATCTTGTTGCATACTCAGCAAAAATCAATGACGAGACCGAACAGCGCTGGGGCAGCTGGACAGTTTTATAACAGTGAGAGTTTAGGCAACATACACGTCAGAAACTGGTCTAGGAGGTACACTCCACAAATCATGAGAGAGAAAATTGTTACAGAGAGAGAGAGAGAGGGTTCGTTACATAAACTCAGCAAATCACTGCCGAGACTGGACAGCAGCACAGCCTGCCAACCATCCAATTTTATAACACGAAAGCATGAGGGTTTTGAAGGCACCCCCACAAACCTGAAAACAAACTAGGTCAAGTCCCAAAAAAGGAAACAAACTAGTGGCGGAAAGAAGAGCGGAAAGGGGAGCGTGAAGGGGAGGGATGCTGAGGCAGGCAATCCAGAGCACCAAGCCCAACAAACACAAGAGAAGAGGGCTGAGCCAAAAGAGCAAAAGACCAATCAAGGGCACGCGCTATGAGCACCTTAATATGCAGCGATAATGCCCCTAACAGGAAAAAGCGCTAAACAAACCCGCACCACCTTCTTGCAAATAAGGACAAGAGTGCCTAGGAGAACAACCAAACACACCCCAAGGAGTAAAGGGGGAATCCAAACTACACGCAGAGAGTCCACAAAACCAAGCTAACAAGACGCCGCAAGCACGCACAAACATCTAAGATAAAGGAATCCACCCCCATAGACAGGGCAGACCTGTTGGCTATATGCAGCAAACACACAGCCTTGCTAGAAAGGCTCTACAAACTTTAGTATCCACAGCGCTGCAATGTCCACCAAAGGATATCGTCGCCGGCCAGGTCCAAAGGCAGCCATCCAGAAATCCTTAGGTAATCACTCCAGCCAGATATCCGGTTTTGGGCTCCTCCTCCCAGATATCAAGTACAGAAATCATCGACTTATGCATTATATTATAAATAATTGTTTGTATCTAGTTTTTGGTTGTCGGAAACATATCGTGACTAGATAGCAGGAGGTCCCGAGTTCAACTCTCGGAGGGAGCAGCATCGCTCCTTTAGCTCAGTTGGTCAGAGCACCCGTTTAGTATCCCATTTTGTTTTGGCAATCAGAACCTAGCCATCTTACGCCTTTCATCCGATGGAATTCTCTGACCCTAAACCCTAAACCCATCTATGCAGATCTGGAGCTTCAATGGAAGGTTGTGCCTGATAAATACAGGATACAGGATGCTGACAATGGCAACAATCTTGGGTTGTATGCAGCTCGAATGAATCGGAAGCATCATGAAGGCAGCACCTGGGAGGTAACAGTTCTCAAAGGAATTCCACATGACTTCGACGAAAGCAGCCTGTTCTGCTTTCGGTTCAAACAAAAAGGTGTGCACTACAGTAAAAAAATGAAGTACCGGTATGCATGATTTGAAGAAAAAACACATTTCTTGTGTATTAATTGTGAACTTACTTCTTTGCTGCCGAACATATTTTGTGCTATTGTGCAACATTAAGAATTGGAGCCACCCATGAAACAGAGATGTGAAGGGGATTTCCCCAGTTTGTTTTGTGCGATTCGTCGCAAATTGAGCGACTCGGTGCGACTTCATTGCCATGTGCTGCCCCCCCTAACCCCGTGGTGCATGAAGCGCGGAGCCCGGGGAGATCGGGGGGGTGGGGGTGGGGGTGGGGGGGGGAGGGGCCTGGGGGAGGGGGGGGGAGGGCGTATCTGTCAAGTTTAGCCATACCCATGCGTCGCCGTGCAGCGACGGAATGGCAAAGGAATGGCGAGGCGTTGTCGACAAAAATAAGTTTGCGCACTACGTGAAGGGGATTTCCACCCTATCCTATCCTTCCTCCCCTATCCACACAAACAACCCCCCACCCCCCCCACACACACCACCCCCCCACACACACACTAACACACACAGACCAACACACACACACACCTGCTCACACAGAAGGCAGACCTTGGAGTCATTACTCTGCCACTCCTAGGTCTCTCCCATTCCACTGTCATGATGCACCATGTCGGAGTTACTAGTGGTCTAGTAACTCCAACAATAATGCATGCCCCGGTCGTGGTCTAGTAACTCCGACACACCACACACACAAACTCAAAATGGCAAAAAGACAGCCTGCGCACTTTGTGAAGGGGATTACCCCCCAATCCTATCTTCCCCTATAGGCTTTCCCCAACCTGATTTCCCAAACTGTACTTTCCCTTGTATGTGTGTTGTTACAGTCCAAGGGTAGCCAAATAGGCTGAAGGGACTTGCCCCTGTTTCCCGTGTTTAGACCCCTGAACGACTGACGGAGGGAGAGCTAGGAAATCCGGGGGCAGGAGACAGGAGCAGAACCCACACCTTCCACCCTCTTGCATGGGAGTTTTATTTATGAAAGGAATTTCACCGCAGGAGGTGGGTCTCCCAACACAAACCAGCGGCATCGATGATTCAGTTTGAATGGTGTTGCCACTCCTACAAAAGATTGCATTGCATTGCATTGCATGGCATTGCATTGCATTGCATTGCATTGCATTGCATTGCATTGCATTGCATGGCATGGCATGGCATTGCATTGCATTGCATGGCATGGCATTGCATTGCATTGCATTGCATTGCATTGCATTGCATTGCATTGCATTGCATTGCATTGCATTGCATTGCATTGCATTGCATTGCATTGCATTGCATTGCATTGCATTGCATTGCATTGCATCGCATGGCATGGCATGGCATTGCCTGGCATGGCATGGCATGGCATGGCATGGCATGGCATTGCATTGCATTGGCATTGCATTGCATTGCATTGCATTGCATTGCATTGCATTGCATTGCATTGCATTGCATTGCATTGCATTGCATTGCATTGCATTGCATTGCATTGCATTACATTGCATTGCATTGCATTGCATGGCATTGCATGCATGCATGGCATGGCATGGCATGGCATGGCATGGCATGGCATGGCATGGCATGGCATGGCATGGCATAGCATGGCATTGCATGGCATTGCATTGCCATTGTTGGTCCTAGACTAGCCCACTCAACATTTAGGAGGGGTCTTCCAACAAATCCTCAGAAAAAGGAAGGCAACATTGCCGCAAGCAAGCAGCATTATTATCAACATGAAGATCAAATTGAAGCTTTTGCCTGCCCAATAATCCCAAAGGGCCCACTTGGTGACATGCCAATGCCAAGACCTTTTAAGACACAGACACAGACGCAGACACAGACACAGACACAGACACAGACACAGACACAGACACAGACACAGACACACACAGACACACACACACAGACACAGACACAGACACAGACACAGACACAGACACAGACACAGACACAGGCACATGCACAGACACAGGCACAGGCACAGGCATAGGCACAGGCACAGACACAGACACAGACACAGGCACAGGCACAGGCACAGGCACAGGCACAGGCACAGACACAGGCACAGGCACAGGCACAGGCGCAGGCACAGGCAGGCACAGGCACAGGCACAGGCACAGGCACAGGCACAGGCACAGGCACAGGCACAGGCACAGGCACAGGCACAGGCACAGGCACAGGCACAGGCGCAGGCACAGACACAGACACAGACACAGAACAGACAGACACAGACACAGACACAGACACAGACACAGACACAGACACAGACACAGACACAGACACAGGACACAGACACAGACACAGACAGACACAGACACAGACAGAAAACACAGACACAGACACAGACACAGACACAGACACAGACACCGGGCACAGACACAGACACAGACACAGACACAGACACAGACACAGACACAGACACAGACACAGGCACAGGCACAGGCACAGGCACAGACACAGGCACAGGCACAGGCACAGGCACAGGCATAGGGCACAGGCACAGGCACAGGCACAGGCACAGGCACAGACACAGACACAGACACAGACACAGGCACAGGCACAGGCACAGGCACAGGCACAGGCACAGGCACAGGCACAGGCACAGGCACAGGCACAGGCACAGGCACAGGCACAGGCACAGACACAGACACAGACACAGACACAGACACACACACACACACAGACACACACACAGACACACACACACACACAGACACAGACACAGACACAGACACAGACACAGGAGCACTTGCCAAGTACATGAAGTACAGGCCCTCTGGTAAGCTAGTACCGACCGTAGGAGGAATAGCGATCCTACCCTCTAAACATACACCCTTCGAGGTAATTGGACAGGCAAAAGCTTACTAATTCCACTGGACAGTCCATATCCACAAAAATTTGACCCCCGAGACAGGAAGGACCAAAAATAAAAAGCATGACAGTCCATATCCACAAAAACTACCCCCTGAAAATCCAAGGTCCACTGCTCCATTCATTCCAGGTCGTCAGTCCTTCAGCTTTGCAAGTGGAGTACCCTTGATTGATAAACCCCATTCCTCTTCTTCTCCATTGAATCTGTGGACCATTGATCAGTGCCTCATGGGGCAAAAGATGCAAGCCATCCATATCCAAACCGTATCCAGACCGTATCCAAACTCCATCCAAACAGTATTCAAACATTATCCAAACAGTATCCAAACTATATCCAAACAGAATCCAAACCGTATTCAAACTGTATCCAAACAGTATCCAAACAGTATCCAAACTATATCCAAACAGTATCCAAACCGTATTCAAACTGTATCCAAACTGTATCCAAACAGTATCCAAACTGTATCCAAACCGTATCCACATAACTGACACCCCTATAAATCCAAGGTACACTGCTTCATTCATTCCAGGTTGTCAGTCCTTCAGCTTTGCAAGTGGAGTACCCTTGATCGATGAGCCCCACTCCTCCTCTACACTGAATGTGCTGACCATTGAGGCAAGAGAAGCAAGCCAGGGTCCCCTGGAGTTCAAATGCTCAAGCTACACCTTCAGAGACCGTGTCGCTAGCCCGCTAAGTCAGGTTTGTCAGCAGCTTGGCGCTTTTTGTATTGCTGGTGCTGGTGCTGGTGTGCTGGTGTGCTGGTATTAGTGCTGGTGCTGGCTGAAGCTATACCTTCAGAGACCGGATTTCTAGCCCGGTAAGTCAGGTTTGTCAGCAGCTTGGCGCTATTTGGAATTGCTGGTGCTGGTGCTGGTGCTGGTGCTGGTGTGCTGCCGTGCTGGTGCTGGTGCTCTACAGGACTGCAAATGTGCCTACGGCCTGACGGAGTCAAGGGTGAATTATGCACATCATTAGTGTACCCCATCTGAGTGGAAAGTTCCCTTGGAGGTTTGAGTGCATAAATCCAGCCATAGCTGATTGCCGTTCGGGGGTAGCCCACAAGCCCAATACTCTGATGACCAGCCAATTCTAGCCCGGGAAATATTCAGAAGTAGAAACAGTATGTAGGACATGGGAGCACTCCGGCTTACGCAGTGGTGTCCTTAATTTCACGTCCTGTGAGTGACTGCATTACACGGATGTAAACAATTCAATTTCAATTTCCATGGGAGAGAGCAAATAATTAGCATAGACAGGAAGAGACGGGATGCAAGGCACTGTGGGCATGTTTTTTCAGCTACCAGCAGCAGCTTCTAGGCAGCTTCTTCCTTGTGTGGCTATTGAGCCAAATCCAAATCTGCATATTGCTCCTGGAAGCTTGCATATTCAGCTTTCTAGTTCTGCTGAAATATTTGGGGTTTGTTGAATGTCTGGCCTAAAGAGCTAAGTAGAAGCTGCTGCTCTAAGTCGAAAATAAAAGCACTGAGGCTCTGTGGCATGTTCGCTGTTTCGTTTTTGGGCTACGCATAGCAGCTTCTAGGAAGCTTCCTTTCTCTGTCCTTGAGCCAAACCTGAAGCTAGCTAGTGCATCTTAAAGCTGATAGTACAAGTATTACATTGCAGCTTCAAGCATTGGGTTTTAATCAGTCGCTGGCTAATGAAGCTGGGTGGAAGCTGCCATGCGTAGCCCACATATGAAACTGTGGGCAAGTTTTTTAATCTTGACTACGAGCATTTCCTTTTCGTCGCTATATATATATATATTTTTTTTTCTTTTTTTCTTTTCGCTTCCGTGTGTTTGCTGTTCGTGACAGCATGCAAAGCGGAGCATAGGTTATTTCATTCCTACTGACCTACTCCTGCCTGGCATCAAATGTTTTAACCACATTCTGATACTGATCAATCATCGTCTCCTCTCTTACCTCCAGTACTCCATGGCTCTGGCAAGTTCAGCATGCACATCGATGGCTTGCACCGCTGCACTCAGGTGGGTGACAGCGGTTGGCTGAGTCAGACACGTGTACAATACTACTTCTGTACTCTACTGCACTATACTGCACTGTGCTGTACTGTAATAGAATGTAGCAAGGTCAGCATGCACATGAATGGCTTGCACCGCTGCACTCAGGTAGTTGAAAACGGGCGGCTGAGTCAGACACGTGTTGAATACTACTGTACTTTACTGTGCTGTTCTGTACCCACCCACAACCATACGTCATACGTTGAGGGCAATTCTGTACTTTGGGAGCAGTTCCATACCTTTTCTTTTCAGCTACTAGCAGCAGCTTCTAGGTAGCTTCCGTGTCTTGCTACCCAATCAAACCTGTAGCAACGTAGTACATCTTGAAGCTTAAATAACCAGATTCCTGGTACTCTTTAAATCTTGGGGCTCAGCTCAGTGGCTGTCTCAGGGAGCTGCCTAGAAGCTACTGCTCGTAGCTGAAAATAAATTTATGAGCACGTTCGCAGCACGGTTTGGGTCGGTGGCAATTGTTGCATGCCCTGTAACTTCTGCATCTCAATACACACATAACGATTGCATCTTAAACGCACAATTGCATTTATATTGAGATTCAAAGCCGATGCTACTTCCCCCCAACCTAAGTACTGCATCCTTGACCTTCAAAGAAAGCCTAAAAACCAAATCCGCAAGGCACACAGTACGATCCAAAGTACCACATCCTACATCCCACCAGCTCGACAAGCCCGAGTCTTCCCACAATTATGAGTCAGCTGTACAGGACACCTTAACAGATGGTGGGCGGGCATTATGCAGACGCTAAATGCCCTATCCCCTGATCTGCAAATGAGAATATGTATAAGCCCCGAATCCAAATCTGCAAGGCACAAATTACTAAAACAATATAAAAAAAACCACAAACCCAGGAGCTTTATGAGCCCGAGTCATACCACCGCCATGAGTCAGAATTACAGGATATCTTTGGCAGCTGGAGTACTGCACTAAGCAGATGCTAAATGCCCTATCCCTGACCTCCCAACGAGGATTATAAGCCCACAATCCAAATCTGCAAGGCGCAAAAAGCACTAAACAATAATCACAAATCCACAAACGCCATGAGCCCGATCAGCCCGAGTCTTTCCCTCCGCCATGAGTCAGACGTACAAGACATCTTGGCAGATGGATGGCGGCACTATGCAGACGCAAAACGCCCTATCTCTGATCTGCAAATGTGGATTATAAGCCCTGAATCCAAATCTGCAAGGCACACAATTACTAAACAAAATCCAAAATCCACAAATCCACAAACCCAGGAGCTTGATGAGCCTCAAGTCTTCCCACCGCCATGGCATCAGTAGACATACAGGGGCACCTTGGAAGCTGGTGGGCGGCACTACGAAGATCCTAAATGCCCTGTCCCTGATCTGAAAATGAGGGTTATAAGCCCTGAATTCAAAACTTGCAAAACAAAAGTCAAAAATCAAAAAACAAAATCCATATCTCCAAAATACAAAATACAAAATACAAAATACAAAATACAAAATACAAAAATCCAAAGACAAAACTTACAAAACAAAGTCAAAAAACCCAGGAGCTTGATCAGCCATGAGTCTTCCTACCACCTTGAGTCAGACGTACAGGATATCTTGGCAGCTGGTGGGCGGCACTATGAAGATCCTTAATGCCCTATCCCTGTTTCCAAATCCGCTAGGCGCAAAATTACTGAACAAAATGAAAAATCCACAAACCTGCAAACCCTGGTGCTTGACAAGCCCCGAGTCATCCCACCACCATGAGTCAGATGTATAAGACACCTTGATAGATGGTGGGCGGCACTATGCAGATGCTGAATGCCGCCCATCATCTGTCAAGGTCACCGCAAAGGCCCTATCCCTGATCTGCAAATGAGGATTAGAAGCCCCGAATCTGAATCTGCAAGGCGCAAAATTACTCAAAACAAATCCCAACCCCACAAATCTACATACCCAGGAGCTTGACCAGCCCCAAGTCATCCCACCACCATGAGTCAGACGTTCAAGACACCTTAACAGATGGTGGGGCGGCACTATGCAGATGCGAAGTCCATGCTACTGCCTGAATGTGCTGGCAACTTCACAGTGGGAGAGGTGAGCGCAATTGCAACTTCTAACTGTCTTTATTTTTCTATTGATAGCGGTGGGCAGCACTACGCACATGTGAAGCCAATGCTGCTGCCTGAATGTGCTGACAACTTTGCAGTGGGGGAGGTGAGGGCAATGGTAACTTCCTATGTTTCTTTATTATTATATGTATTGCGGTGGGCGGCACTATGCAGACGCAAAGTCCATGCTGCTGCCTGAATGTGATGACAACTTCACAGTTGGGGAGGTGATGGAAATTGTAGCTTCCCATCTTTCTTTATTATTATATTTACTGCGGTGGGCAGCACTTCACACATGCGGAGTCCATGTTGCTGCTTGAATGTGCTGATAACTTCACAGTGGGGGAGGTGAGCGCAATTTCAACTTCCAACTGTCTTTATTAATATATGTAAAGCGGTGGGCAGCACTAGGCAGATGCCAAGTCAATTCTGTTGCCTGATTGTGCAGACAACTTTACAGTGGGGGAGTTGAGCGCACTTCTAACTTCTAACTGTCTGTATTATTCTATTGATAGCGGTGGGCGGCACAACCACATGCAAAGTCCATGCTGCTGCTTTAATGTGCTGATAACTTCACAGTGGGAGAGGTGAGCTCACCTTCCTGTGTTGCTGTATTATTGCAATTGCAACTTCCTGTGTTTATGTATTATTGCAATTGCAACTTCCTGTGTTTCTGTGTTTTCCATGGCAATGCTTTGGCCTGGCCCAACTAGGCAGAAAAAGCCCCTGACCCTCCCGGGCACCGCGCTTCGCACTCCCCCAGGTATGGAGGGCAGCGCGTTGTACTGGGGGTCGCCCCGAATCACTCAATTTACGACGCATCGCACACAAAAAGTAAGCTTAGGAACGCTTGGACCCCCCCCCACCCCCCCCCCCCACCCCACCCAACCCCAACCCCATCCCCCTGATGGGTGGAGCAGATGGTTTGGCTAAAAAACTGGGCACTGTATGTATGTTACAGTCCAGGGGTAGGCCAAATGGGCTTAAGGGACAGGAAGGGCTAAAAACGAAAAGGCATAGAGCAACACCGGGTCGCTGCTTACTCGAGGGTCTTTTGGCACCCTTTGATGTGGCTTGGAAGGGTATTATGGGTATATTGTAGAGTTAAATTATCACTGTAGGCACAAACTCAGGTCCCCAGTCGGTTCAAACGATTGTTTGGGGTTCAGTTCATCAGTGCTCTTTCTTTTAAAGCCCTTCCCATACGGTTGGGCAAGTCCCTTTAGCCTATCTGGCCTACCCCTGGACTGTAACATGCATACGTACATACATACATGGGTGAGCGGGGTGACGCAGGGGTGCAGAAAAGGATGCCTAGGGCCCCCTAGATATGGCAGTCGGTAATGTAATGTGACGTGACGTGACATGACATGACGTGACGTGACGTGACGTGACGTTGGATTAGTCTAGACCTTCATGGCCTTCCAGTCTTGCTTGGCACTGTCACCTACTTGCAAGCTCTTTCCATTTTGTTAACATTACTGTTTCTGGTATTTGTTGGGGTCCAGTTCACTAGTGTAGAATACTGTCTCTGGTCTTTTTGGGGTCCAGTTCAGTAGTGTAGAATACTGTCTCTGGTATTTGTTGGGGTTCAGTTCAATACCTCTGGTACAGTTCACCAATGCCTTGTTTTTTTAAGCTGCCTTGGTAATGATAACGCCTGGTGGGGCGTGGTGTTAAGGGAGCCCGTCATACGCGGGTGGGGAGCAGGCTCCTACCTCAACTGGACAAGCTACCATCGGCGGTTGACGACGACCTGCAACGCCAAGAGCGACCGAAGGGGGAGTCGAACCCCCGATTCTTCATTCTTTAGCGATCTGGTCTACCACTAGACCATTGTAAATCGCTAAAGAGGCTTAAACTGCCTTGCCTATCGTGAAGGTTCGGCAAGTCCCTTTAATATTAATATAAATTACTATTTAATATTTGCCTATTTGGCTACCCCTGGACTGTAAAAATGCACACTGATCTTTGTTCCAGGGAATTGAAAGCTGTATAGATCTCTACCCCTCTCTGACTGTTGTGTAGCTATGTGAAGCTACATGAGTGTAGCTAAATGTAGCTGAGTATATTTTGAAAGTCTTTTTCAGTCTTTCTAAAATACTGCTTATCGTTCCAGGCCATTGACAGATGCTTGGATCTCTATCGCTCTCTGACTGTTGAGTGCAGCTATGTGCAGCTACAGGGTTGTAGCTGAATGTAGCCGATTACATCTTGAAAGTATCTTTTTCAATTTTTTTTAAAATACTGCTCTTTATTCCAGGCCATCGACAGCTGCTGGGATCTTTCTCTGGCTGTTGAGTGTGGCTATGTGCAGCTACAGGGGTGTAGCTGAATGTAGCTGAGTATATCCTGTAAGTCATCTTCAATCTTTCTAAAACACTGCTCTTTGTTCCAGGGCCATCGACAGCTGCTGGGATCTCTACTGCTCTTTGTCTGTCGGCAGAGACCGAGATAGGAATGAGAAGCGCGGATGAGCCAGGATTTGCTTTGGTGAGCTATTTCAAAGGTTTAATGCTGGTAGTTTGATGTAACAGTAATTACCTAGCAAACTAGTTAGCTCTCCTCCTTCACGCAGACTAAGGGATGCCTTGGTTGAGTGTTAGAGGAGAGCTAACTCATTTGCAAAGTAAATAACTTATACATTTGGGTTGCTAGGTAATGATAACGCCTGGTGGGGCATGGTATTGAGGGAGCCTTGTCTTGCGGCGGTAGGGAACGGGCTGGCTACTGCACCTAAACAAGGCTACCATGGCGGTTGACAGCGGACCGTGAACACTAAGGGGCACCGTGGGGATTCGAACCCGGCACCTTGTCGTTCTAGGAGCTCTGCCACTGAGCCATTCGTTGGAGCGGGGAATGGTTGCTAGGTAATTAACTCTTACATTTGGGTTGCTAGGTAATTAACTGTTACATTTGGGTTGCTAGGTAATTAACTGTTACATTTGGGTTGCTAGGTATGAACTGTTACATTTGGGTTTGCTAGGGCTCAGTACAAGCTTGCATGGGATTCAGGAAAAAGAGTCCCTTTAGCCGATTTGGCCTATTCCTGGCCTGTAACATGCATTTAGATGAGGCAAACAATAGGAAGACAGGAAAAAGGTAACAAAAACAGATGGGGGATGCAAATGCAAATGCATAGGCCTATGCAAAGACGCTACCCAAAGATGTGTCTCGAGTGAGACTTGACTAGTAATGGTCCTACCACTGCAGGGTACTGGCTACTAGGTAGGACCATCTAGTCTCACTGCCGCTGCAGGTCTTCAAGGGTGGAATTAAGGGAGCCCCAAGTATGTAGGGCATCCACTTCCATGGGAGAACGAACTCCCAGGGGTAATGGGAATTTGATCTGCATAGACAGACATGCATGCAAGAGCCGTGCACATCCTATGTATCATCAATTTGTGCCTTTTAATATGCATAGACAGACATGCAATGCATAAGCCGTGCACATCCTATGTATCATCAATTCGTGACAGTTGATCTGTTTGTTTTTTGTTTGTAACAGTCCAGGAGGTAGCCAATAGGCTAAAAGGGGACTTGCCCAATGTTGAATTATGAAGGGGCTAAAAAGAAAAAACACTGATGAACTGACCCCAACCAAATCTTACAATGGGGTTCCCTAAGTTTGTGCCACACACACACACACACTCACACACACACATACAAACACTCACACGTTACACACACACACACACACTCACACACACACCTCACACGTACACACACACTCACACACACACTCACACACACACACACTTACACGTACACACACACACACACTCAACACACACACATCACCACACAGGCGTCAACACGCACACACACTCACACACACACACACACTCTCACGTACACAAGCACACTCACACAGACACACACTCACACATGCCACACTCTCTCTCTCACTCCTCGGCACACACACTCACACACGTACACACAGCACTCACACACACATTCGCACACTCTCTCTCACACACACACACACACACTCACACGTACACACACACTCACACACACACACCACGTACACACACGTTACACACACACAGCTCCCACACACACACACACTCACACACACACAACACTCACACGTGACACACACTCTCACACACATCACAACACTCACTCACACACACTCACACACACACACTCACACGTACAGCACTAGCGCACTCACACACACTCACACACACTCACAGCACACACACATCACTCATAACACACACACACACCACTCACACACATGGGGGGGGGTTGCGTTTACAACACACACACAATACATCACACACACTCATCACACGCACAAACACTCTCACACACAACACACACACACACACTCACACGTACACACACACACACACTACACACACACAACGGCGAATATTTTTAACGTGTTGTCAGGCCACGGGGGCAATTTTGTGGAAGGCAGGGGGAGGGGGGAGGGGGGGAAAAAGTGGGGAGGGGGAAAAAAGGGAGAAAGGAAGAGGGGGAAAAAAATGAGGAAAGGGTTGGCTGCAAAAGATCAAAAGATATGGTAAGTTACGATTTTTCAGGTGGGGGCAAATTTGGGGGGCAAATTGTGGGGGGCAAAATGGGCAAACTGAAGCATAGTCATAAGTGTATAGAACATAACTCAAAAGTCATTTCTATCTTGCTGAAGTCACTTTGTATCAATATTGATCACTGGGATTTACTATAAAAATCTATCCATTCATACTATTTCATTTTTGTTAAGTGTCTCATGTCATACATATTCCTGCTTTACCCCGCTCCCACCGGACCATTATTTTGAGTTACACACACATACATACATCCTATGTTAACCGGGCCACACACTCCTTGGGTTTCCGCCGCCCCCCCACACACACCACCATATCCACCATGCACACACTCATAGAGGTAATACAAATTGGGCTTGGAGCTTTACGGTCCCCCTCACCCACCATACACACACACATACATTTGACAGTGCCTACCCCCTATTGCCCTCCCCCCCCCACACACACACACACTGTGCACCACCATGCACAACACATAGATACAAACATCCTGCCCCCCTCCCTCCCACCATACACAACTGATACATGCCTCCTACCCCCCCACCTCCATACACACATACATCCTGCCCCTCACCCCCTACATACCACGACACACATGCATCTTGATCCCCTCACCCCCCACCTGACCGGTATACACACACATACATATCAGCGTTCCGTGCCCCCGCGCCCCACATGAAGGTCCATTACACAAACACATGCATTTCTCTCACCGGGCCTCACTCACCACCATATGGAACACACACATATATAGGGTCCCCCCCCCTCCTCCCAACAACCATACGAGCAAACAACTGCATCCTCCACCCTCCTGCGCGCACGTTAGTGTTTGGGGGTATCGAACACCACACCACACATAATATCTCTGGCGTTCCTTCGCGCGACTGCCTTCTACCGCGGTCCGCCCTCACCCTCCCCCACACCAGTGGATTTACACAATACAGAGTACTTTGCTCTGGCACCCCCTCACCCGGCACACCATAAACACAACTACAATAAATGCCTGCCCTCCACACCATAGACACAAACACATGCAATCTCTCTCCCCCCCTCACTCACCACCATTGGGGTTAGCAACACACACATTGTTGTTGGTGGTACATCCTGCCCCCTCCCCCACACCAATACAACACAAAACAACGCATCCTCCCCCCTCCCCACCTACCATACACACACATACATACATCCTGCCCCCCTCCCACACCATGACACAAACATACATCCCCCCCCCCCCTCCCCACCACCATACTTTCAGACAAAGATACATATTTCATCCTGCCTCCTCAAACCCACCATACACCACACATTAATCCTGTCCCCTCCTCACACGGCGCAGGATCGCACACACATACATTCCTTCCCTCCTCCCCTCCATAAACACACATTAATCCTGCCCTTTTACCCCGTGCTGGCACATACACACAAGAGGTTTTGTATACATATCATACATCCTGGCCCTCCTCTGGGCCCACCCACCATAGCACACATCCTGCCCCCTTCCCCATCACACACACACATACATCTGGTGTGTCCCCTTCCCCCATCATACACACACACATCGCCCCCTTCCCCCCCCATCATTCACACACTCGATACATCCTGCCCACCCCTCCTCTACACGTAGGAGGCACAACACACTAGCGGGCTGCCCCCCTTCCCATCATATCACACATAAATCCCCCCCCCTCCACCCACATACACAACAGATACATCCTGCCCCGCTCCCCCCCACCATGCCCATTATTACATAGGCACACACGATCCTGCCCGCCGCGTGGTGGCCGTTTTCCTACTCCGTCCAATCGCTACTATACGTTACATTTGTATGGGGCTTTTTAGGGGTGGGCCTAGCGGTTTAACGGGTTCCCTCACAGCACTCTTTGGGGGTGGGTTAGGGTTTTGGGTGGGTGGAGCGAGTACTACACATTGTATGTGTCTATCCTGTCTTCTTCTGGGGGTTAGGGTTTGGGGTTGAGCGCCCCTAGGGGCTTTGGGCTTCTACCCCGGGTTGGTATGAATAAGATATTATCACACACACATCTGCCCTCGGGTGGTTAGGGTTGTGTTTGGGGTTTGGGTGGGGGTTTGAGGGTTTAGGTTTGGGTGTTTGGTGGGTAGGGTTGGTGGTGGGGTTGTATGGGTGTGTTGTTTAGGGTGGGTGGCTCGCCTCTTCGTCACCGAGTAGCACACACACACACATGTCAGCGGGGGTTTCCTCTCCCTCGGGTTTTTCTCTTTCGAGCGACTCATTTAGGGTTTTGGGATTGGTTTTACCTGATACACTCGATTATTGATTCCTGGCCGTCCCCTTCCCACTATACCATAACATCACACTCACTACACACATTACTGCCCCCTCGGGCCCCCCATCCATTACGGACACACACGATCGCTCTTTGGCTGTTTGGCTGACCACAGGTTCTACCAATGACACTCAGATACATCCTGCCCCGCGTCCCCACCATATATGCGCACAGGCCACAACATTCCGTCCCCTCTCCCCAACCATTACATCACATACACCGCCCTCCTATTCGGGGCATCTCACCATATCATACAGATCATCGCTGTGCCCCCCTCGCGCCGCGGCTCGGCGCGTCCCTCCCCCCCTAGCTAGGGATTAGAGGTGCCTGTCTTGCTGCATAAGTGGCAGTGTGGCGGAGTGGGCCTAGACTCCTTGTTGAGATGGCATTTCGTGTTTTCCATTGGAGTTGGTCCTGTTGATACGGTCATGGAGTTCTTCCTCACAGCATGTATGGGCATTCGCAGGGTTGTGTCTAGCACCTACCTGTCTTGGCATCAGCATTTCTGTGTATATGAGTTACGAGGGTTCGACGAGCGAGGTCATGGCGCAACTGCTCGGTCTGTGAAAAAGTTCGCGACAGGCTGTGAATCCAAGGGAAGTGATGTCGCGGCAATGCACCTTCTCTCGCGAAAGCGGCGTTCAGTAGCTGGCTGTGCTTAGATTGTTGGGAGTAGAACGCTACTCCAACCCGGAACTTTTTGTATCTGGAAATGGCTCCACCCTTGCTCGGAAGTCGCACTTTTAAGATGTCTGCCCTTCGACGTGGAATTATTGAGAGCTTGGACATCAGGCGGTCCTCGAGCTCAGGGTGGGTAGACTTAATGCTTAATGGTTAGAATACTTTAATGCGGAAGTACATCTAGAGGTTTAGTTAATGTGGAAAGCTTTTGGGGTTGGCGGGGCGATGGCAAATGTGTAGGCGCGACAGAAATGGCTCCAGTGTTCGCCAGGACTGGGTTTTGGTGCGGTACGAACGGCCTGTTCGGGGGCCGGGGGCAAATATATACGCCCCATTGCGGGGCGACTAGCACGTTGGAGAGCGTCCCTCACACATTTCTCTCACACCTCTCACAACACACACACACTGGCTCGGCACAACTAACACTACACGTTACACACACTCAGCTCACCACACACAGCACTCTCTCGACATACACTGGACACACACAGGGCCTGCACATTGGCCACAACAGCTTTGTACCTTTCTCAAACACACACCATCATCACGGGTTATCACTACACACGTACTTAACACACAATGGTTGGGGCTCTCACACACACACACTCTCACAGCACTACTACACATCACTACTCACACACACCACCACACACACTCACACACACACACACAATCACACGTACACACACACTTCACACACACAACACACACTCCAACACGTACACACACACTCACACACACACTCAGCACGTACACTCACACTTCACACATCCCACCCACACACGACGACCACAACACGTACACTCACACGTACACACACACCTCAGACACACACACTCACACACACTACACTGCACACATACACTCACACGTTCACGACACTCACACACCCACACTCACATGGTACACTCACAGTTACACACACGAAATCGTCTCACAAGTATCGTTTTGCAAACCGTCCACACACTCACACACAACTCACAACGTACATCACACACACACACAACGTTCAATAGATTTGGGTTGGTACTACTCACACACCACACTCACATGTACACTCGACACGGTCCACTGACACTCACGGCGTACACCTGCACACTCACACACACACTCACACGTTACACACATTGCACACACAAATGACCAACTATGCCTGCTGCTGCTTCAGATTTAACCGGGTTGGGGGAGTTATTTGAGCCAAGAAATATGCCGCCCAGTGTATTTCACAGTTTTTTTAGTGCATTGTCAAGGTGTGTCAATTGAAATGTTCACTACTTTAAGGCCATGAAAAGGCAAAACGCCAAGGCAGGCCAATTAGTAATGTCAACAGCATTTCTGTATATTGCATTACATTTAAATGACGTCGGATAACCGCTAGGTACGTAATTAAGCTTTCTGTAAATTGCATTACATTGAAAAGGTGTCATATTGCACAGAGGTAGCGTAATTAAAAAGTTGATCAATATTGGGACTGGAATATCCCAAGGTCAGCCACAGTACATTAATTCACAACATTTCATTTATTGCACTACATTGAAATGTCCGATAGCCCCAAGGTGCAGAATTCCACTTAGCATTTAGTATATTGCACTTACAATAAAATGTTATTCAAAGCCCGAAGGTGTATAATTCAAAGAGAATTTCAGTATGTACTGGCATTTGTAAGTCCAGGGTAGCGCAAATAGGCTAAAGAGACTTGTCCAACGTGTAAAAACTGGAAGATCAGTTTAAGAGCCAACAGCACTGGGAACTAAACCGCAACAAATCATAAATGGATGGGTGGAGCTCCTGCCTATGCAGATAATTCAAATATATCATTTCTTATTTGAGTGATGGGCAGGATTGGAATTGGAAACCTCGCTGCCCTGGATGAAGGGCAAGCAAAACCCCAACAAAGGTTAAAGGGTGAAGGGCCCTGGAGCTTGCGCTATGCCAGATAATCAAATGGTAGGACATTTTCGTATGGTGAGTTATGGTGGGTGGATTGAATTGGAACGTCCTGCCCTGGATGGAGGCAATAAAACTCCATCAACAAATGTAAACAACACCTTTAAAATTGTAAGTAATCAAACCCCAACAATCGAAAAACAAATCAACCTCAACAAGTTTGTAAACAATTAAACCGCAACAATGTAAGCAATTAAACCCCACAAATCGCAAACCAACAGACCCAACAAGGTTGTAAACAATTTAAAACTCAACAAAATGTAAGCAATAAACCCCAACAAATCGCAAACAATCAAACCCCAACAAGTTGTAGGGAAACAATTAAAACCTAACAAATTGTAAAAGCAATAAAACCCGCAACAAATTCGTAAACAATCAAACCCCAACAAGTTGTTACAATGAAAACCTAACAAAATTGTAGCAATAAAAACCACAAATCGTAAACAATCAAACCCGCAACAGTTTGTTAAACAATTAACCCCAACAAATTTGTTAAGCATAAAACCCCAACAAAATCGGTAAACAATCAAACCCCACACAGTTGTAAACAATTAAAACCTACAAAATTGTACAGCAATCAATCTTCAACAAACAGTAAACCAATCCCCCCCCCCCCCCCCCCCACTAATCGTAAACAATCAAACCCAAAAATTGCAAGCAATCAAAACTATAACAAATTGTACAGCGAGGGCGTGAAGCATTTCAGTAATACTTTACAGTTACTTGCCGGGTCTGAGCAGTTCCATTGATGCCAAGACAAGCGGCTCCTCAGCAGCTGGGGAGGGCACCAGGTTCACTAGTAACAACACCCAGCACCAGCACCATGCAACCAGCACAGCAGCCCCACACCACCACCACCACCGACACCTACCACACCGACTTACGGCCCCCACCAGGGACAGCACACTCGCCGGAATACCACGGACACCGACTCACAAACCAGACCTGAGGGACCGACTTACACCACCACCACTCACCCCACCACCCATCCTCCACCGAGACCACTCCAACCCCACCACCATCGTTACAAAGGTCCATGCACTCACTCTGACCGACCTCTTTGTGACTTGTTTTTGCGATATGAGTCAAAGTCAGACGGTAGGGTTGGTTTGTAGGGTTGGTTGGTTGGATGGTAGATGGTTGGTAGGAACTTTAAATATTAACTGAACCGAATGTTGACCGAACTGAATTTAACTGAACTGAATGCTGGACTGAACTAAATAGTTACGGAACTGATATATTGATTGAACTAAATATTAAACTGACCTAAATAATTGTATTTTGAGGATTAGTAAGAAGGACCCCTCCTGAATGTTTGTATAGCGGCTTGTCTTGGGAGGCAATTGGCCTGTCGATGACAAGGGTGCCTATGTAATGTAATGTGACTACAACTAAATATTGCCGACCACAAGGGATGTGTGGGCCCCAACATTGGGATGTAGCCCAACGTATAAGTATAATTATGGTGTATTATGGTATAAATTTTATTTTTATTAATGGTTTTATGGGTATAGGAATTATGGGTATTATGGGTATACAATATGCCAACCGACAGGGCAAGAATTGTAGCCCAAACGTATTTGAAGGTGGTATCAAGGCAGGGTTGATTTAAAGAAAGGAACCTAGTGTCTTCAATACATGGTCCTTTTATAAGCTTGGGGTGCTTCAAGCGCCTTTCTTGGGGCAAAAAAGCATTCCGAAATGCGCTTTAGTAGTAACCCCAAACAGGGCTTGCTGTACAATCATATTTTGAAGGTTGCAAAGCAGGGTATCAAGGGCAGGGTGGTTGGTAGGTAGGTTGGTTGGTAGGTTGGGTAGGTTGATAAGGTTCAGGTGGTTTGGTATGGTAGGTTGGGTTTGGTAGGTTGTTAGGTTGATCAAGGCAGGTGTTGGTAAGGTTAGGTTGGT
>JAJSRW010000341.1:0-27529 GCA_022414725.1 Microglena sp. YARC
GATGGATGGATAGATGGATGGATGGATGGATGGATGGATGGATGGATGGTGGATGGGTGGATGGATGGATGGATGGATGGATGGTGGATGGATGGATGGATGGATGGATGGAATGATGGATGGGGATAGGAATGGTGATTGGAATGGATGGATGGATGGATGGTTGGATGGATGGATGGACTGGATGGATGGAATGATGGATGGATGGAATGGATGGATGGATTGGATGGATGGATGGATGGATGGATGGAATGGATGGATGATGGATGGATGGATGGATGGATTGGAATGGATGGATGGATGGATGGATGGATGGATGGATGGATGGATGGATGGATGGATGGATGGATGGATGATGGCATGGTGGATGGATGAGTGGATGGATGGATGGATGATGGATGGATGGTGGATGGATAGGATGGATGGTGGATGGATGGATGGATGAGATGGATGGATGGATGGATGGATGGATAGGATGGATGGATGGATGGATGGACGGATGGATGAGTGGATGGATGGATGGATGGGATGGTGGAGTGGATGGATGGGATGGATGGATGGATGGGATGGTGGATGGATGGATGGATGGAGATGGATGGATGGATGGAATGGATGGATGGATGGATTGGATGGATGGTGATTGGATGGATGGTGAGGATGGTGGATGGATGGATGGATAGGATGGTGGTGGATGGATGGATGGATGGATGGATGGTGGATGGATGGATGGATGGTGGATTGGATGGATGGAATGATGGATGGATGGATGGATGGATGGATGGATGGATGGATGGATGGATGGATGGATGGATGGATGTGGATGGATGGATGGAGGATGGATGGTTGATGGATGGATGGATGGATGGATGGATGATGGATGGAATGGATGGATGGATGGATGGATGGATGGATGAATGGATGGATGCGATGATGGATGGATGGATGGATGGATGGATGGATGATGGATGGATGGATGGGATGGATGGATTGGATGAGATGGATGGAATGGATGGATGGAGGATGGTGGATGGATGGTGGAATGAGGATTGGATGGATGGATGGACTGGATTGGATTGGATGGATGGATGATGGACTGGATGGAATGGGGGGATTTTTGGGAATTTTGGGGGGATGGAATGATCGGATGATGGATGGATGGATGGATGGATGATGGATGGATGGATGATGGATGGATGGATGGAATGGATGGATGGATGGATGGATGGATGGATGGATGGATGGGATGGTGATGGATGGATGAAATGGATGGATGATGGATGGATGGATGGATTGGATGGATGGATGGATGATGGATGGATGATGGATGGATGGATGGAATGGATGGATGGATGGATGGATGAGATTGGATGGATGGATGGATGGATGGATGGATGGAATGGATGGAAATGGATTGGATGGATGGATGGATGGATGTGGATGATGGTGGTGGATGGATGGCTGGATGGATGGATGGATGGATGGATGATGGATGGATGGATGGATGGATGGATGATGGATGGAATGGATGATAGAGAATAGGATGGATGGATGGATCGATGGACTGGATGGATGGGATGGATGGATCGGATGGAATGGATGGATGGATGGATGATGGATGGATGGATGGATGGATAGATGGATGGATGGATGGATGGATGGATGGATGGATGGTGGATGGGTGGATGGATGGATGGATGGATGGATGGTGGATGGATGGATGGATGGATGGATGGAATGATGGATGGGGATAGGAATGGTGATTGGAATGGATGGATGGATGGATGGTTGGATGGATGGATGGACTGGATGGATGGAATGATGGATGGATGGAATGGATGGATGGATTGGATGGATGGATGGATGGATGGATGGAATGGATGGATGATGGATGGATGGATGGATGGATTGGAATGGATGGATGGATGGATGGATGGATGGATGGATGGATGGATGGATGGATGGATGGATGGATGGATGATGGCATGGTGGATGGATGAGTGGATGGATGGATGGATGATGGATGGATGGTGGATGGATAGGATGGATGGTGGATGGATGGATGGATGAGATGGATGGATGGATGGATGGATGGATAGGATGGATGGATGGATGGATGGACGGATGGATGAGTGGATGGATGGATGGATGGGATGGTGGAGTGGATGGATGGGATGGATGGATGGATGGGATGGTGGATGGATGGATGGATGGAGATGGATGGATGGATGGAATGGATGGATGGATGGATTGGATGGATGGTGATTGGATGGATGGTGAGGATGGTGGATGGATGGATGGATAGGATGGTGGTGGATGGATGGATGGATGGATGGATGGTTGCGATGCGAATGGCATCAGGAGGGTCGGATGGATTGGATGTGGAATATGGATGGATGGATGGATGGTGGAGTGGATGGACTCGGGGGTATGGAGCATGGGGATGTGGATGGATGGATGACGTTGGGATGGATGGATGGATGGATGGATGATGGATGGAATGATGATGGATGGATGGATATGGATGAATGGATGGATGCGATGATGGATGATGGATGGATGGATGGATGGATGATGGATGGATGGATGGGATGGATGGATATGGATGGATGGCGGGATGGATGGATGATGGATGGGAAATGGAGTGGATGTGCTGGTGATCGGATTGGATGATGGACATTGGAGTGGATGGATTGGATGGATGGTTATGGATGGAGCGATGGGATGGAATGGGACGGTATGCGAATGGTGATGGATGGATGATGGATGCGATTGGATGGATGGATGGACTGATGGATGACGAGAGTGGATGGATGATGGATGGATGGATCGGATCGGACCACTGGGATGGATGGATGGATGGATGGATGGATGGATGTGATGGATGGATGGTGGATGGATTGGATGATGGATGAGGTGGAGATGATGGATGGATGGATGTGAATTGGAAATACTTGGATGGATGGATGGAGGTCGGATTGGATGGATAGTATGGGATGGGATGGATGGGATGAGAGGTGGATGGATGGAGTTTGTGATGGAGTGGATGGAGTGGATGATGATGGGGAGGTGGAGTGGATGGATGGATGGATGGATGGATGATGAGTGGATGGATATGGATGCGATGGCGCACATGGATGGATGGGATGGGGATCAGGAGGGAATGGATGGGGGGGTGGACTGTGGAGTGGGATGGATGATGGATGAGTGAGATCGATGGAATGGATGGTGATGTGGATGGAGAGTGGATGGTAGTGGATGGAGTGGATGGGACATCGGGGATGGATGGATGGATGGATGGATGGATGGATGAGTGAAATGGATGGGGAGTGGAATGGAGTGGATGGATGAAGTGGATGATAGAGTGGATCGGCATGGATGGATGGATGGATGATGGATGGATTGGAATGATTGGATGGAATGGATGGCTTGGATGGATTGATGGATGGATGCGATGGATGGATGGTGGGATGGAGATGGATGGATGGTGGATGGATGCGTGGATGGAAGTGGATGGGATGGATTGGAGTGGATGGATGGAGGTGGATGGATGGAGGATGATTTGGATGGATGGATGATGGATGAATGGTGGATGATGGAGGATGGATGGATGGATGCGTGGATGGATGGGATGGGATGGATGCTGGATGCGATGATGGAGGATGGAGACGATGGATGATGGATGGATGGATGATGGAGGATGATGCGATGATGAGGGATGGTATGGATGGATGAATGATTGATTGGAAATGGATGGTAATGGATGGATGGATGATGGTATGGGATCGCGCTGGAATGAATGGAGTGGATGGATGATGGTGCGACTGGCGATGGATGATGGATGGATGGATGGACTTGGATGGATGATGGATCTGGAAATGGGATGGATGGAGTGGCTGGATGGATGATGGATGGGATGGATGAATGGTGGATGAATGGATCGAAACTGGATGGGATGGATGGTGTGAGATGAGGTTGGCGGCTCGGGGTAGACGGATTAGGAGGGACCCTGGATCTCCGATGGCAATGGGATCGGATGGATGCGATGGAGAGGAATGAAGTGAGATGGATGTGATGGGATGGTGGTGGACTGGATGGATGGAATGGATGATGGAGTGGGATGGAGATGGATGGATGGATGCAGGCAGTGGATGGATAGGCATGGAGGATGGATGGATACCGATGGATGGAGTGTGTGATGATGGATGGTGGATGGATGGATAGGATAGATGGATGGATGGATGGATGGATGATGGATGGAATGGATGGATGGATGGGATGGAGGATGGATGGATTGGAGGAATGGAGGATGGTGCATGATCGGATGGATGATGGATGGTATGGACTGGATGGATGGATGGATGGATGGGATGGTGGAATGTGATGGATGATGGATGGTGGATGGACTGGCGGGATGGATGGATTGATCGGATGATGGATGGATGATGTTGGATGGATGGATGAATGGATGGAGGATGGATGGAGTGGTGGATGGATGATGGAGGATGGATGGATGGATGGATGGATGGATGGATGGGATGGATGATGGATGGTGGATGGATGGGGACTGGCATGGATGGATGGATGGATGGATGGATGGATGGTGGATGGATGGACTCGATGGATGAGTGGATGGATGGATAGGATGGATGGATGTGAATAGATGGAGGATGGTGGATGGATAAGATGGAATGGATGATGGAGATGGATGGATGGATGTGGATTGGATGTGGATGGATGGATGGTGATGGATGGATGGATGGATGGATGGATGGATGGATGGATGGTGGATTGATGGATGGATGGATGGATGGATGGATGGACTGATGGATGGATGGATGGATGGATGGATGGATGCGATGGTGGATGGTGATGGATGGATGGATGGATGGATGGATGGATGGATGGATGGTTGGATGGTGGATGATGGATGGATGGATGGATGGATGGTGGGATGGATGGATGGATTGGATGGATGGATGGATGGATGGATGGATGGATGAGAATGGTGGATGGATGGTATGGATGGATGGATGATGGATGGATGGATGGATGATGGATGGGATGGATGCGAGGATGGATGGGATGGTGGAATGGTGGATGGATGGATGGATGGATGGATGGATGGATGGACTGATGGATGGATGGACTGATGGATGGATGGATGGATGGATGGATGGATGGATGGATGGATGGATGGATGGATGATGGATGGATGGATGGATGGATGGAATGGTGGATGGATGGATGATGGATGGATGGATGGATGGAGGTGGATGGATGGATGGATGGATGGTGGATGGAATGGATGGATGGATGGATGGATGGATGGATGGAGGATGATGGATGGATGGATGGTGGATGGATGGATGGAATGGATGGATGGATGTGGTGGATGGATGGATGGAATGGATGGCTGGATGGATGGATGGATGGATGGATGGAGGATGGATGGATGGATGGATGGATGGATGGATGGATGATGGATGGATGGATGGATGGATGGATGGATGGAGGGCTGGATGGATGGATGGATGGATGGATGGATGGATGGATGGCTGGATGGATGGATGGATGGACTGGATGGATGGATGGATGGATGGATGGATGGATGGAATGATGGATGGATGGATGATGGATGGATGGATGATGGATGGATGGATGGATGATTGGATGGATGGATGATGGATGGTGGATGATGATGGATGGATGGATGGATGGATGGATGGATGGTGGTGGATGGATGGATCGGATGGAATGATGGATGGAATGGATGGTGGTGGATGGATGGTGGAATGGATGGCTATGGATGGAATGGATGGATGGATGGATGGATGGATGGATGGAGTGGGATGGATGGATGGATGGATGGATGATGGATGGAATGATGGTGGGATGTGGATGGATGGCATGGATGGAATGGATGGATGGATGGATGATGGATGGATGATGGATGGATGGTGGATGGATGGATGAGTGGACTGGGATGGAGGTATGATGTGGTGGATGGGATGGATGATGGAAGATGGGACCGATGGATGGATGGATGGATGCACTGGATGGATGGTGGATGCGCCATGCCCCATGGATGGATGGATGATGGATGGATGGGATGATGGATGGATGGATGGATGCAGCATGGCACATGGATGGAATGGATGGATGGATGGCATGGATGTATTGATGGACTGGATGGAGATGGATAGGATGGATGGATGAGGATGGGATGGATGATGGATGGATGAAGATGGATGGAGTGGATGAGATGGATGATGATGGATGGATGGAGGATGGATGGATGGATTGGATGGATGGATGATTGGATGGATGGTATGGATGGATGGAATGGATGGATGGATGGATGGATGGATGGATGGATGGATGGATTGATGGATGGATGTGTGGATGGATGCGATGGATGGATGGATGGGTATGGATGGATGGATGGATGGATGGATTGGATGGATGGATGGGGATGGATGGATGGATGGATGGATGGATGGATGGATGGATGGATGGATGGATGGATGGATGGATGGATGGATGATGGATGGATGGATGGATGGATGGATGGATGGATGGATGGATGGATGGATGGATGGAGGATGGATGGATGAATGGTTGGATGGATGGTTGGATGGATGGATGGATTTTTGGGGATGGATGGATGGATTGGATGGATGGAGTGATGGATGGATGATGGATGATGGATGGATGGATGGATGGTGATGGATGGGATGGATGGATGGATGGAGGAATGGATGGATGGATGGATGTGGATGGATGGATTGGATGGATGGATGGATGGTGGATGGGGATGGATGGTGGATGGAGGATGAATGATGGATGGATGGATGGGATGGATGGGATGGATGGATGGATGGATGCATGGATGGATGGGATGGATGGATGGATGGATGTGATGGATGGGATGGGATGGATGAGATGGATGGATGGACTGGATGGATGGATGGATGGATGAGATGGATGGATGGATGGATGGATGGATGGATGGATGGATGGATGGATGGAGTGGTGATTGGATGGATGGATTGGATGGATGTGTGAATGGATTGTTGTTCAAGGGGATGCTATCGATGGATGGATGGTTGGATGGTGGATGGATGGATGGATGGATGGATGGATGGAATGGATGGATGTGGAGGATGGAGTGGATGGTGGATGGATGGATGGATGGATGGATGATGGATGGATGGATGGATGGATGGATGGATCGGATGGATGGTATGGATGGATGGATGGATGGATGGATGGTGGATGGATGGATGGATGGAATGGATGTGGATCGGGATGGATGGATGGATGGATGGAATGGATGGATGGATGGATGGACTGCGATGGAGGATGGAGGATGGATGGATGGTGTGATGGATGATGGATGATGATGATGGATGGATGGATGGATGGATGGAGGGGATGGATGGATGGTGGATGATGGATGGATTGATGGACTGGATGGATGGAGGATGGACTGATGGATGATGGATTGATGGATGATGGATTCTGGATGGATGGATGGATGGATGGATGGATGGATGGATGGATGGATGGATGGTGATGATGGATGGATGGATGGATGGATGGATGGATGATGGATGGACCTTGGATGGATTGGATGGTGATGGATGGATGGATGGATGGACTGGATGGTGATGGATGGATGGATGATGATGGGATGGATTGGGTGGGATGGATCGATCGGATGGATGGAGGGTGGGATGGATGGATGGATGGATGGATGGTGGAATGGATGGATGGTGGTGGATGGATGGATGGATGGATGGACTGCGACCGGCATGGACATGGATGATCGGATGGATGGATGGATGAGGATGATGGGATGGATGGATGGATGGATGGGTGGATGGAGGTGATGGATGGATGGATGGAATGGGATGATGGATGGATGGATGGATGGATGGATGGATGGATGGATGGATGGATGGATGGATGGGATGGACTGGAATGGCATGGATGGATGGATGGATGGATGGATGGGATGGATGGACACGAGATCGCTCGATGGATGGATGCGATGGATCGGAATGGATGGCACCCCGTGGAGCATGGAATGGATGGATGGATGGCGATATGGCATTGGGAGTAGGATGGAGATGGAGGTGATGGGATGGATGGATCCGGATGGATGGATGGCTGGATGGATGGATGGTGGCATGGAGGATGGATGGAATGGAATGGATGGAAATGGATGATGATGGATGGATGGAATGGGATGGATGGGAGTGGACTGGACTCGCACTAAGCGAATGGAGACCTGATGGATGGACTGGATGGATGGGATGGAGGATGGGATGGAATTGGATGGATGGATGGATGGGAATGGGATGGATGGATTGGATGGGATGGATGGAGGGATAGGCTGATTGGATTAGGATGGCTGGAAGGATGATGGATGGAAGATGGATGATGGATGGATGGATGGACTGGTGGATGGACTGGGATGATGGATTGGATGGATGGGATGGATGGATGGATGGATGGATGGATGGATGGATGGATGGATGGATGGATGGATGGCTGGATGGGTGGATGAATGATGGGAGATTCGCGACTGGTGAGATTGGATTGTGACTGATGGAGGATTGGATGGTATGGATGGATGGATGGAAAGTGTGGATGAGAGATAGAGAGTGGATGGATGTGAAGGGTGCTGGAATCGCATCGAATGTGATTGGATATTGGAGTGCGAATGGATGCGATGGATGTGTTGGGATGGATGATGGGATGGATGGATGATGGAGGGTGGATGGATGGATTGGAGGGATGGAGGAGGGATGGGCTGGAAGGCTGGATGGATGGATGGATTGGATGGATGGATGGATGGATGGGATGGATATGGATTGGAATGGTGGAGTGATTGTGAAAGATGGAGATGGGATGTGGCATAGATTGGATGGATGCATGGATGGATGGATGATGGATGGGGTGGGAGGGTGTTAGATGGCCTGGACGCTTGGATGGCTGGGATGGCTGAAATGCTGGATGGCTAGAATTGTGGCTGGTAAGGATGAATGGGAAGGGTTGGATGGATGGCTGTATGGCTGTATGGCTGTATGGCTGTAATGGCTGGATGGTGGCTGGTTGGCTGGCTGGCCGTGTATGTATTGTATGGATGTGATGGATGGATGTATGGAGGGAGGGGAGGGAGGGAGGGAGTTAGGGAGGGTAGGGAGGGAGAGAGGGAGGAAGTCACGCCTGCATACCCCGACTTGCCTTAGGGGCAGGAGCAAACTAACAGAAATAGACCTACCCGAATGCGGACGAACAAAGAGCTGCGGGACCTTGACCAGATCTATCGATTCAGGTCAATTCAAGTCGTCAGGCCACGGCAAGTACCTGAGCAGGCGTAGGCAGGGCGGGGTCAAGCGCAGAAGTGGCCAAGGGCATAGAGACAAGTGACAACCTTACCAAAGAGTCGCATCAACCGCACAGTGATATTGGGAACGAATAAGAAGGGAACCACGAATGCGAGGAAACAATGAAGAGCTGCGGGGAGCTTGAATGGAATGGAAGAACCGCTTTGTTGGAATGGAGAAAGCGGCTTTTGGAAGATGATCGATTCAGGTCAGAATCAAGTCGTGATCTGGCCACGGCAGTAGCCTGAGGCTGTACTCCATTGGCTTTGGTCCTAAAACGAAAGTCCGAACCACCATTTCCCGCCTTGTTCGAATCGAATTCGAAGCCCCCCTCTGTCGAGGGGCGAAAATGAGAACGCCTCATCTGTCGAAGGGCGACAGATGAGAACGAAGAAGCATTCGCTTGCATGACGCATCCTCTTGCGAGGCTCTTGGAGACATGTCTTTCTTAGCACACGCCAAGAATGCGCGGTATTGCACGGAATGCACGGTATTTGGCAATCGGAATGCCACGGTATTGCAGTGGTCGGTATTGCCCACGGAATGCCACGGGTATTGCACAGAGGTTGTTGAGAGACACACTCCGACACCCCTAAACCTCCCATTATGAGAGAGGAGCCCGGGCCATCGAGATATGAAGATGACTAGAAGTCGCGGAAGGGAATTTACCTACCCTTCTTTTTCTTCATTTTTCGGAATTTTCTATATACTCGGGAAAGATACAATGACCACAAGCCATCCGTGCCGCTAGTGCCATACTTACTGTCCATTACCAGAACCTCCTCGGCCAACCAATCCAGCACGGCTCTCTCCTCTCCTCAGCATGCCCTCTATCTTCCAACCGGCGCCTACCTTCACCCCCCCTGATCTTTTCTGCAGATGAGGAGACTGTTCTGCAATTCTTTGAGAAAATGTCCTTTGTCCTCCTTTGTCCCTTACGTCGCCCAGGTGGTGTCTGTCCCTTAGCTTGTCCCTGTAGCCGTTCTTTGTCTTTTTCTTTGGTCTATTTCTTCCTTTGGTCACAAAGGGCTAGGTTTTATCAGTTGCGCCTTTTCCTGGTTCCCCCTTTGTAAAAAAAAAAAAAAAAAAAAATGGCAGCTCTCGGGACTTGACATCGAGGAACGTAGAAGATGAGGATGACTCTAACCCTATTGGTTTTTTACATATATATCTATCATGGTTCTTCTCTGGCCACCTTCCACGCCCACAGCTACACGCACACTCCCCTCCTTCTCTCCCAAAATCCCCCCCTTCCACCCCCCTTCCTTTTGTACCCATCCCCACCATCCCCCTCCTCCGCTTAAATCCCAACTTCTCCCTCTGCTTAACCCTTCTCCCCCCCCCTTCCTCCTCTTTGCATCCCCATCCTCCTCGCCCTCCCCTTCTTCAATCCCTTCCCCCTTCCTATCTCCCCCCCTCTTCCTCCATTTCCACTCCTTTTCCTTTTCCTTCCCTCTTCCCATCGCCTTAGTGGGTCCACTTTTTCTTTTCCTCGGATCCATTCACAACCTCCTCACAGTCACGCCCCTCCTCCCCTTCCCCCCCCACCCCCCCTGTAAAACCCCTCTTCCTCCTCCTCATACCTCCCCCCCCTCGCCCCCCCACCTTGTTCGCCCCTCTTTCCCCTCTTTCCCGCCCCCTCCCCCTCCTTCTTATCCCCCTTCAAACCCTCCCTACTCCACTCTTTCCCCCTCCCCTCCTTCATACCCCCTCCTCCCCCTTCGTACCCCCCTCCCTCATCTCCCCCCTCCTACGCCTTCTCCGAATTCCCTTGTCGGCAGTCTCATCTCCTTTTATTTTGTAACTTTCTGGTCCCCCCACCCCCACACACACCCCTCCTCTTTCCACACGAGCGTCTGGGCGCGTGCAAATCGCCCAGGCCTGGTTTGGGTGTGAAAATCGCCCAGATCACAGTTCCACGGGTTCATTGCTCTTTTCCTGTCTTGCCGAGGTTTACCTTAACGGTTAGGGGGCGGCGTTAGATCGCAGGACACGCAGGCTGAGTTACAAATGTGGTGTGTTCTACATCCCTTGTTATCTGCAGTACCCTTGCTGTACCAACCCTACTTGTGAGAGTAGGAAGGGGGTGGTGAGGTTCGATTCTTAGTATTTTCCGCTAAGACAAAAGATCCGAAGACAAAAAGACGAAAAAGACTAGGGGACAAAAGAACGAGGGACACAAACTAATTACTAGGAGGACAAAGGACAAAGGGCCTTCCGAGCACCACACCCCACCTCCAAGCAACACTGTTCCTCCCCAACCAATAAAACACCACTGTAACCTCCAAGAGCAACACAGAAAAAGAAGGAAAGGCATGCAAGCAAAGGTCTTGCTGATCTAAGATTAAAACACTGCAGGGCATCACTCCTGTAACAGGCCAGTGCATCAGGGCATCACTCCTTTAGCAAACCAGCACATACTCTCAGCAGCAGCTAGTAACATGTCGCTAGGTCACCCATGCAGATCAGCAAGCTCTGCAAAGACGACCAGAACGCGGCATGCAACAAAAAAACAGGACAGGGCCAAAGCTAACACTAACAAGGTAACTAAAAAAAAAATCTAAAGAAGCAAATCAAACTCCTTAGAAAACGTCCTGGACGGTGAAAGGGTAGAACCCCCACAAGATCCACTGACCAGCGAAGGAAACCTTAAAGGCGCACTAAAGCAGCTAGCAAATAAACCGGTAGCCTGTGCACCAGGGCATCACTCCATTAGCATTTCAGCGCAGTCTATCAGCAGCCTAGTATCAAGCCACTAGGTCGCCGATGCAAATCAGCAAGCTCTGCAAAGACAACCAAACGCGGCATGTTTACGGTTCAAAGGTAGCGTAACAAGGTAACAAAAACTATGTAGCTCCTAAGTAAGCCTCCCTGAACCTGCAGACGCAAGATACAACACGGTACAGGGCATCACTCCTATACAGTCCAGTGCATCATGCATCATTGTAAAAAAAAAAAAAAAGGGCATCACTCCATTAGCAGACCGGCGTGCCAGCTCAGCTGTCAAGTAGCATGCCACTTCTTCTCCAATGCAGACCAGCAAGCTCTGTAAGGAAGAAGACCAAAGCAGGGCATGCTACTAATAAACAGGTCCGGGAAAAAGCAAACAAAAACAGTCTTCAGGGCAGGAGCAGCAGATCCACCCCCAAAAACTACTATCCAGCCCTCTAAGGCAGCAAAATGCTAAGACAAATTGTATTGCTATGGTTTCCAACCAATGTCACACTCCAGGATCGGCAAGTCTCTAATTAGAGAACAAGAAGATGCTGACCAATGCAGTTTTTCAAAAGGAGACCTGCTGACTCAGAATTCAAGAAAGAGGGAAAGAGTCTCAACAGCACAACACCTGTCTGAGGCCAAAAAACACTAAAAATCGCGCGAAAGAATGAACCTCCAGCTCCAATTGTCGCCTTAAAGCTTCGTCTACTAGGTATCTCAGCAGCTGACATGAAGGAGCAGGGATGAGAGAGAGGAGATGGAGGATTCTGAGAGGAAGGAGGAAGTGGGTGGGGCTCGGAAGAAGGGAATTAGGAGAGAGCTGCTTCTGAAGTACTAAGGATGGGGGTCGGGTGGTCCCAAATTAACTTGAAGAGAATAGCCTGCCCCCCTCCAGTAGGCTCTTATGCTGACCTCTGGAGGGGCAGAGTAGCGGATTAGACCGCATGAGCGTCTGTAACACTCAAATGGGGCACTGAGCAGCTCCCATAGCCGCGAAATTGCAGTCGCTCCAGCCGAATTGGCCGAAGCAGCTTCGCAGCAAAGTTATAAGGCGGCCGGAGAGCAGACATTGCTAGGGCAAAAAAAGGACCTCCAGCTCCAATTGTCGCCTCAAAGCTTCGTCTACTAGGTATCTCGGCAGCTGACATGAAGGAGCAGGGATGAGAGGGAGGAGATGGAGGATTCTGAGAGGCAGGAGGAAGTGGGTGGGGCTCGGAAGAAGGGAATCAGGAGAGAGCTGCTTCTGAAGTACTAAGGATGTGTCAGCGCTAGCTTTCTTATGTCTTTTCTATCGTCTGTCTTCCTCAGGAATGACACAGGTCAATGTCTTTTACACCGTATTGTCACTCGTAGGTGTCAAGAAGGTACCCATGGTTACACGTGGTTCTAGTAAGCCCCGTACCCTAAGTCATGTTGGCGGCACGCCTGTCAACCTTAAGTCTCTACCGAGACTCTGTAAATTATTCGCAAAGCTACCAAAGGTTTAGTTTCCTCCCTTCCGTTCGAAGTCCAGCTTTATAAGCTGACAGGTTGTCAGCCCATCAATTGCTGCAAACCACTGTCGTTGGACCACATGCCGAGCATTCCTCCTCATGCTAATGTCACGAAGCTCACGCGTGAAAACGCAGAGGTTTGGATGTTAGAGATGTATTCATTACTCTCTATCTATGGCTGGGAGGTCGTCATAGATCGCGGTCAACTTCAGACTACGATTTCTTGGCTGGAAGGAGCTATGGCTAGGTGTGTGGATCAATCCAAGCTACGTCAACGGACTCAACCTGTTCGACACCGACTACCTCCAGGACCGTCTACACCGACTGTCCAACGTCCAGCCCAGACCTATTGGACGCAACAACAAGGCCTGCAGCGCGACGCGGAGGCGGAGTCTACAGCTTGTGCGGGACAAGCTCCGGGAGGAGGTGGGCAAGGGGGAGGTGGAGCGCGCACCCCAGTGGTGACGCGATCTGGCCCCCCAACCTCGGTGAGAGTTCCTTAGTGGGCACGCCCTTGCCTGTTTTCTAGTAGCCCTACCAATGCCCTGTCCTCTGGTGAAGATCTAGACCTTCACCAGACCCAGACCGCTGAGGTCTTAGCTACCCTAGCATCTCGACATGCGCAACACGAACCCTCTATTACAGAATTAGAGGAACTAGTGACAACTTCTAACGACGCAAACTTAGAAGCACTGCGTAGGATTGAAGTTCAGGTCCTTGCTTTTTATGATGCTATGCATCAGCCCTGCGCTGCGGTACCACTTTGCGGCCTACGCCTACGCCCAAGATATCTGGGATGAGGTAGAGGGGTGGGTAGTCACCGCGAACGAGTTAAGGGGTCCAACCCTCATGCTAGAAAATGAAGCGGCAGAAGATGCGCGCAGGTGACTTTGTTACCACCTACTTTGACGGCATTCGGCATCAGGCCAAGCAGCTAATCAGGCTGGGGATCCCGGTCACTGAGCAGCAGTGCACCGAGATTGCAATCGCAGGAGCGGCTCCTCGTTTCACTGCCTTGCAAGTTCTTTACAGCAGCCCTGATCTGTCTGTAGGTTTTCTCAGCCACCCAGCTACGGTACGAGCAGGCTGATATTGCCAATCAGCGCCTTGCCCCTGATCACCCCGAATTTCCCCCGTACTTGCTCAAAAATAAAGCCCATGCTAACCCTCCTCCCCCTGCTTTCCCTGCATTGGCTGCAGCTCCTGCAGAGGGTCGACAAGGTGATCGCCGCAACCCAGGCTATGGAGGCAAGGCGAAGCGTGGTGGAGGCAACCCTGCGCAGTCCCCTCGTGGACGTGGCGGTGGGGAAACGGCAATTCCGCAGTCTGCTCCCACTGTCACTTCCCAGGACATGTGCAGGACACGTGCTGGAAGCTACACCCGAACCTTCGTCCGGCCCGCCCTGGCCAGAATGGCCAACATGGCAACGCTCCGCGAGGAAATGCTCCTCGTGGGAACGTCTCCCGAGCGGAGTTCGAGGCTCTCAGCAGCAAGCTCTCCGGCTTACAGTACATGTGAGAAGTAGCTCCTGCCTTGATTTCTGCTACGACCCCATGGTCCACTCCTACTGATAATTGTTCTGACACCGCTTGGTTTATAGATAGTGCCGCAGGCCGATCGATTAGTGGCACGCAATCGCTGTTTTCAACCCTCACTTTCATAGCTAATGCGCCGTCTGTGCGGTTTGGAGATGGGGTTGTGCAGCAGGCTACGGGTGTAGGAACGATTTTTCTGGCCAGTGAATGGCTAACTGCCCCCATTGTCCTGACCAATGTTCTCTACATCCCTGACTGCCCAGTGAACCTTTTAAGTGTTCATGCTACTGCCAAATCTGAGGACTGTGTCATATCTTTTTCTGAGCATACCTGTGTTGCAAACAAAGGGACTAAGACCCTTTGGACTGTCCCTGCCTCAATAGGTGGTGTGTATCACTTTCTGGCCCATGGTTGCACTGTTCCTGCCTTAGCTACTGTAATTGTTGAGCCAAGTGCTGCCCCCCCTCTCTCCCTGGTTGGGTTGTGGCACAGACGGTTTGGCCATCCAGGCCAAACCGCTATGCAAGAACTCATTAATGAGGGATTGGTGGAGGGATTACCCAGCATTTCGCACAAACAGTTGCAGCGCTTTGCGCTGGACCCGTGTGACGCTTGCTGCGTCGGAAAGGCTACAAAAAAGTCCTTTCCAGAACGTAGGCGAGTAACACATGCACCGTTGGAATTGATACACATAGACCTGCAGGGCCCCTTTTGCATCGGTATTAGAATGGAGGTTTACCTCCTCGTGGCGGTAGACGATCACAGCGGGTGGAACGCAGTAGTACCTATGCGCCTTAAGAGCGAGTCTGCGGGATGGATCATAGCAATTATCCGTAACTGGATGGGGCTCTTGCTCGGGGTAGCCTTCAGGTGCCTTCGTACAGATCAAGCGAAGGAGTTTCTTGTGCCAGAATTGACCAACTGGTTAGCAAGTGTTCAAGCGAAACATGAGGTTAGTTCCGTTTACTGTCCACATCAAAATGGGGTGGCAGAACGGTTCAACGGGGTAGTCGCGTCTATGGCTAGGACTATGTTAATCGAGTCCGAAATGTCCAAAGGATTTTGGACATACGCCTTCACCTGCGCTTCGTATCTCCGGAACCGCCTCCCCTCGAAGCGTGGAGCCACTCCTTATGATTGGTTCTTTGGACAGGTACCTAACGTATCCTTGCTGCGAGTTTTTGGCACTAGGTGCTACGTGAAGCTGTTAGACGGCAAAACTCGTAGTAAAACTGACGAACGCGCAATCCGGGGTAGGCTTGTAGGGTACTCCTCTATGAGTAAAGCTTACCAAATTTGGATCCCAGAACAGCACAAGGTTGTTGTAGCTCGTGACGTAGTGTTCTTCGAAGGATCCGGCCCAGGTCCTGTCCTTGGGCAAGTGCCTTATGACGGTAGCCCGTTCTCGGAGGCTTCCTCTCCCGCTGTCATCGGTGAAGGACCTCCAGTCGTGGTAGGTATCGAACACGATGCTGCGCATTTAGTGAACGGCCCCGACGCAGGCTTCCACATGAACCTACGTTCTAGGAAGTCTGCTGAGCCGATTGATGCTGGTGTGCCAGCGGTCTGTGGGGGCACTGTTTTGGGATCTTCAGATAGGGTGAATTTTAATTCTCTAGGAGCCCCTCCCCCCGCCTTGGGTACGCATTTGCAGGTTGGATTAGGTGGAGATGGGGACAATGTCCGACATGTAGAGACTCCAGGGCTACGGCCTGAAGCACTACAGCCAGAAGTGCCTCCGAGGGCATCTCCTGAAAATTCTAGTAGTCGCTCTATTAGTCTTGCAGGAAATGTTGAGGGCTCGGCCGGGGTGTCCGATTTTGATTCACCCATGAGCACGCTTGTGCCTGGATGGATGGGTGCAAGTGGTGTAGGGGATGCAATGTCACCATTGCCTCCGCCTGGGGGGGAAGTATAGCTTCACTACCCCCGAATTTGTTACAAGCTGATAGTACCAGTATAGTAACTCCTCTACCTGACGGTAGGCGAGCCCCTAGTCGCAGGATGTTGGGGGCTACTCCTGAGTTTGGTACCTTGTCTGCTGAGAGAGCTGCTACATTGGCTGCAGCTCAGGTGCGATACCCACCTGAGTTACCTCCAGCCCCTATTCTGGACCCAATTCCTCTTTCCCCTTCACTCGGTGTGGAAGAGCCTGAGCCTGCGGATGCTTTCATATCAGAACCTATCAACCTCACATACAAGCGAGCTGTTGCCCTTGATAACCCTGACAGGGAACATTGGCTTCTGGCCATGAGAGATGAAATGGCATCTTTGGAAGGTCACCAGACTTGGACTCTAACCCCGCTGCCCGTGGATGCAAAACCATCACTGGGCGGTGGCTCTTCACCATTAAAAATGGGGTAGATGTTCAACCAGAACGGTACAAAGCTCGGTTTGTGGCAAGGGGATTTTTGCAGCGTGAGGGCATTGACTATGACTTAAACGTTTGCACCGGTTACCTCAAAAACAACCCTCCGTGTTTTCCTGGCTGGCATGGTGCACCCGCAAGGTGTTTCCACGTCAGTTAGATATCAAAACGGCGTTTCTAAACGCAACCCTAGAAGAAGGGCTTGACTTGTACCTTGCCCAGCCAGAGGGGTTTGAAGTGGGCAAGGGCTTGGTCTGCAAGATCATCAAGTCCTTGTATGGCCTCAAACAGGCCCCCAGGTTGTGGAGCGCTGAGGTTTGTCGTGTGTTACGGTTGTGTGGTTTCCGTCCTACTGCCTCTGACCCTGCACTATTTGTCCGTCTGGAAGCTGATGGAAACTGGTCCTGGGTCACCACCTATGTGGATGACTTCTGGCTAGCCCTTGATGAGCTCTTCTTATACATAGCTATCATAGAAATCATGCGCCAAGAGGGCTGGACAGTAACAGAAATGGGCGTACCTTGAATGTTTTTATCACTCGACTGTGACCTTAGCCTCGATGCTGAGGGCAGATGTGATAAAATAGTCATCAGCCAACGGACTGCCATACAGGGTATGCTGGAACGGTTTAGAATTGGGAAAGGTGAAGCTACGAGAGCTACTGTTGCGGTCCCTATGGTCTTCGGGGCAGTAACTACTCAGGCTGAAGGCAGCCGCGTGCTGCCCAATAACCGCCTATATTCCTCTTTGATAGGTTGCTTCATATATCTGTCTACTTGCACTAGGCCAGACATAGCTTACGCCGTAAGCTGTCTCTCACGATTCACATCTTGTCCAACACAGGCTCATTGGCATGCTGCTACGTCGGTAAGTTTTGCGCCTCTTGTTTCCCCCTCTTAAATAAGCTAAACCTCTTGAAAGCTCTTGTGGCTTGAAACAAGTCGAATACAAGAGCGGCAAGCAGTGATTGATACACCACTTGTGCAAGACATGTTTCCAAGAGCCTCGCAAGAGGATACGTCATGCAAGCGAATGCTTGTTACGTTTTCATTTGTCGCCCTTCGACAGATGGGGCGTTCTCATTTGTCGCCCTTCGACAGATGGGGGGCTTCGAATTCTATTCGAACAAGGCGGGAAATGGTTTTTCGGACTTGGTTTTAGGACCAAGCCATGGAGTACAGCCTCAGGTACTGCCGTGGCCACGATCACGACGTGATTCTGACTTGAATCGATCATCTTCCCAAAGCCGCTTTCTTCCATTCCAACAAAGCGTTCTTTCCATTCCATTCAAGCTCCCCTCGACTAGAATGACAGCCACGTACAGTTTGGCTGTCGCTTCGAAGTTCACTCCATTCATTCCTCTCATTCCGCGCAACACCCCAATGTTCCCATCGCCCTCGCCTGTACGCAAGAAGAACTTGAAGCGCGCAGCTCCCTGTCCCGTCCTGGGATCCGGCGAGCCCTGTATTGGGTCTTTGACCACAGCGCGCATAGCGACTTCGATAGGTAAGTAACTAAGGTCGTTGATTAACTCACTACTGGCTCATCATGATGATCTCACTAGCTGATTACTGCATCACCATGATCTAATTCACCCTTCCGTTGCGCAGCTCCGCCATCCCAGAATGCGCCACCTGTCAGAAAACAGTCGGAGCTTGCCGAGCGAGAATACTGGAAGCCGTACATGCCCCCGTGCGTTCAAGTAAGTTACTTTAAGTACGGGCCCATGGACCTTGGTTAGTTGGTGCATCTGGGGTAGTTGGTGACCTGCAGCCTTATTGCTCCCTGCTCCCTGTTGCTCCCTGCACCCTGCTCCCTGTTGCCTCCTGCTCTATACATCTCGTATAATCCGAAGTCTCCAGTGCAAGCACTGCCTGGAAACAAAACCGGGACCCAATCCGGGAAATACCCGGAACCTAACCTAGCCCTATCGATTCTACACTGAAACAAGAATTAAACAAGTGACCTTGAATCAATAGACGTACAAGACGCCTCTTGATTGACCTCTTAAATAAGAGGGATTCAAGAGGGCATTTTTCAAGCAAATTGCCTCTTGGCGCCCGAATTAAATAAGAGGGGTAAATCAAGAGGTTTTTCTCTTGAAACAAGAATGGTTCAGTACAGCAAAACTTACCGACGTATTCGGGTACTTGTATACCTTCGGACCCACCCCCGTCTTGGGATTGGTTATAGCCATGCTCCTGATTTCTGTTTCAAAGCATATAGTGATGCTAGTTTTGGAGAGGATCTTGCAGGCCGTCGCTCCCAGACAGGTCTTGCTGTCCTGGCCTCTGGAGGGGTAGTGAGCTGGGTATCAAAGCGCCAAATCACCCCTGCGCTCAGCACGGGTGAGGCTGAGTATCAAGCTCTAGCTGCAGCAGCCAGGGAGGTTCAATGGTTAAAGCACCTAAGAGCTGACCTTGGTCTGCCTTGCAAGCTGGTTACCATTCGCTGTGATGCTTCAGTTTCTTTGTCCTGGTGTGCTGCTTATAAGCATGAACCCAGGGCAAAGCATATTGATATTATCCATCATTATGTGAAAGCCTTGGTACTAAGCAAGCGCTTGGGTACTGTTAAGGTACACACATCCCTGCAGGTGGCTGACACCTTCACTAAACCTCTCACAGCAGATGTGTTTTGGTCTATGAATGGGATGATGGGACTGGTGGATGTGAAGGAGTTGAAGCCTCCCTCGAAATAATTTGTTACGTACACCTTCACACAGGTGGAGTGGTGCTTGGCGGAATTTATTTCCTGACTCTGTTGTATTATTGCTTTCAGTTCTTCTGTTGTCTCAACGTGAACTTCGGTATATCCCTCTTTAATTGATACTCTCTTGTATGTTCAGCTCGATATAGAAAATCTAGGTTAAAAGTCTACGGCTGCTGAACACATAGGTTCCTGGCACACCCGGCTGACCTACAAGATTAAGTATATTTTTTGGATATATCTGGTTGGTTACACCTGTGGACCCTGTGGGTTCACACGGTGAATAATTCTGATTGAACCTCTCATTATTTTTCTGTCCTTTGTACTCTCCTTTTTTTTTCTTCTTCAGGTGGTTTAAATAGCTTATGCCTGCAAGGGCATTGTTTGTCAACAGCTGCCAAACACTTAGGTTTGCGCACACTAGACTTACTTGATGGTTTATTCTAGCCTTGGGATGTTTATCTGGTTTGTTACCCTAAGCACCCTTGTGGTGCACAACAGGCATTAAGTAATTGGTTTCATCTTGTGTTTACGACTGCACTGTATTGGCAGTTTTATTGTGTGGTTGAGTGTATAGTATATTTTACTGCACACTTTAATCCTGTGGGATTAAGACTTTCAGCTAGACGAGAGTAGTTATAAGTGTGTGCACTGGTCTGTCCACGCACACATGGATTTAGCTCTACCCTGATTGGTACTTACTGTTGATCCTATTTTCCCCTGGACAGGGAGATTAGTTGGAATATAGTGATCTGAAGATTTTGTGTGTTTCCCGTGCACCTATAAACAGGTGGAGATATGATTATACTTCGGTTTTTAGGCTACGGTTCTTTCTTAGGTCTTATGTGATAGCAAAGACAGGTGGAGTGTCAGCGCTAGCTTTCTTATGTCTTTTCTATCGTGTGTCTTCCTCGGGAATGACACAGGTCAATGTCTTTTACACCGTATTGTCACTCGTAGGTGTCAAGAAGGTACCCATGGTTACACGTGGTTCTAGTAAGCCCCGTACCCTAAGTCATGTTGGCGGCACGCCTGTCAACCTTAAGTCTCTACCGAGACTCTGTAAATTATTCGCAAAGCTACCAAAGCTTTAGTTTCCTCCCTTCCGTTCGAAGTCCAGCTTTATAAGAAAAAGGACCTCCAGCTCCAATTGTCGCCTCAAAGCTTCGTCTACTAGGTATCTCGGCAGCTGACATGAAGGAGCAGGGATGAGAGGGAGGAGATGGAGGATTCTGAGAGGAAGGAGGAAGTGGGTGGGGCTCGGAAGAAGGGAATCAGGAGAGAGCTGCTTCTGAAGTACTAAGGATGGGGGTCAGGTGGTCCCAAATTAACTTGAAGAGAATAGCCTGCCCCCCTCCAGTAGGCTGACCTCTTATGCTGACCTCTGGAGGGGGCAGAGAAGCGGATTAGACCGCATGAGCGTCTGAAACACTCAAATGGGGCACTGAGCAGCTCCCATAGCCGCGAAATTGCAGTCGCTCCAGCCGAATTGGCCGAAGCAGCTTTGCAGCAAAGTTATAAGGCGGCCGGAGAGCAGACATTGCTAGGGCGAAAAAGGACCTCCAGCTCCAATTGTAGCCTCAAAGCTTCGTCTACTAGGTATCTCAGTATCTCAGCAGCTGAAGGTAGAAGGGGGCACTACTGTGAAGCAGTAGCGCCCTAACCTTTTCCATTAGAATCCTGTTCAAACGCTCCGCCGTGCCATTGCAAAAAAAAAAAAAAAAATGCTCTCGGGGCTGTAAGGGGCTGTGGTTTGATGGACAATCCCTCTTTTTTTCCTTTTTTTTTTGTGAAAGGACTTTCACCCCAGGAGGTGGGTCTCCCGACACAAACCAGCGACACGGAGGATTCAGTTCGAATGGTGGTGCCACTCCTACAATATGCAAAGTAGGCGCACTTAGGGTTGGTGAGAGATACCAACCCACGACCAAACGAAAATTCACATCTGGAAGCAAAGAAGGCAGCGAGTTCACCATTGCAGAATTCTCCTCCTCTGTCCGAGCGCACTATCTTGATAGTGATGCCATGTTGAGTCTGCAGCATGAGAATGAGGTCATGCAGGGCTGCTGATGCCTGGTACTTGGTCGTCAGCATGATGACAAAGCTGTACCTGGAGTGGTCCTCCAACACACCCAGGAAGTACTTGCTCTGCCCTAGAGAGGCAGGTGTGATAGGACCACATAGGTCCACATGAAGCAGTCCCTTTACAGGTGCTGACTTACTGGCAGGAAAAGGATCGCGGGTCTGCTTTGACAGCACGCAAGCCTCGCAGGGATCCTTGAAGTCCTGGAATGCCTCAGCTTCTACCTTCATGCCCTGTACCATCTGCTTGGCCTGCAGAGTGGCCAAGTTTGTCATCCCTAGATGACCAAACCTGGCATGCCAAAGCTCCGGCGTCTCAACGGCAGCGCACACAGTACCGTCTGTAAAAAAGAGGAGCAACTGGCATGTCTGCGTCGGGCACCATCCCCTCCACCTCATACACGCCGTTGATGCAAACCGCTTCGATGCGCACACCATTCTTGGCAAAGATACAACGTGTGTCATCCCAGTATTCTATCTGAGCTCCGTTCCGCATAACGCTTGAGAGGGAGATCAGATTTCTGGCAGATGCAGGGACATAATGGACATTCTGCAGCTGAACATACTCTCCATTTACAGATTCCAGGAAGACGTCGCCAGCGTACTCCGCCCAATGTGCCACTCCATCAGCAAACCTGACTTGGAAAGGTGCATCCAGGTGTCTGATGTTCACAAGCAGATCGCGGTCCCCCGTGATGTTGTGGGAAGCACCTGAGTCCAGCATCCAAGTCACTTCACCAATCAAAGGGGGCAAGTCCTCATCAGTGAGTGCAGCAGTGCCACCCAAGCAGGTGAAGGCAGGTGTCAGCTGCTGAGATACCTAGTAGACGAAGCTTTAAGGCGACAATTGGAGCTGGAGGTTCATTCTTTCGCGTGATTTTTAGTGTTTTTTTTGCCTTAGACAGGTGTTGTGCTGTTGAGACTCATTCCCTCTTTCTTGAATTCTGAGTCAGCAGGTCTCCTTTTGAAGGTCTGTATTGGTCAGCATCTTCTTGTTCTTTAATTAGAGACTTGCCGATCCTGGAGTGTGACATTGGTTGGAAACCATAGCAATACAATTTGTCTTAGCATTTTGCTGCCCTAGAGGGCTGGATAGTAGTTTTTGGGGGTGGATCTGCTGCTCCTGCCCTGAAGACTGTTTTTGTTTGCTTTTTCCCGGACCTGTTTATGAGTAGCATGCCCTGCTTTGTTCTTCTTCCTTACAGAGCTTGCTGGTCTGCATTGGAGAAGAAGTGGCATGCTACTTGACAGCTGAGCTGGCACGCCGGTCTGCTGATGGAGAGCCTTTCCTTCTTTTTCTGTGTTACTCTTGGAGGTTACAGTGGTGTTTTATTGGTTGGGGAGGAACAGTGTTGCTTGGAGGTGGGGGTGGTGCTCGGAAGGCCCTTTGTCCTTTGTCCTCCTAGTAATTAGTTTGTGTCCCTCGTTCTTTTGTCCCCTAGTCTTTTCGTCTTTTGTCTTGGATCTTTTGTCTTAGCGGACTTTTGGTCCATGTCTTCTAGTCTTCTTCTTTGGTTTTTCTTCCTTGGTCACATAGGGTAGGTTTTTATCAGATGTTCCCTTTCCTGGTTCCTCCCTATGTAAAAAAAAAAAAAAAAAAAAAAAAACTGGGCTGAGGGCCTACACACAGCTAACACCTTAAGGATGCCTCCCCACGTCGGTAAGTTTTGCTGTACTGAACCATTCTTGTCTCAAGAGGAAAACCGAGCGCCAAGAGGCATTTTGCTTGAAAGCAGCTTGCTTGAACCGTTCTTATTTAAGTGGGGAACCAAGAGGGGTGACTCTTGTATCCATTGATTCAGGATGACTTGCTTCTAGGGGGGGACGTATAGGGGTTTTGGAAGGCAGTTTTATTTTTACATTTAACTAACCAGTAGCACAGTGATGTCGCGGACTCAGCAGCCAAATAAACCCAAACCCATCCAAACCCAACTTCCCTAATAACCAAACCCAACTTCAACCTAACCTCTAAGAAGACAAACTGATGAGCTCTGACTAGCTATCTAGTCTGTCTTTTGCCCTGTCCCCCCTTGCCGACCACCCCGAACTGGCTAGTCTAGCCAAGCTACTATATTGTATATTATGTAGTGACCAGCAGCAGTGACCAGCAGCAGACAGTGCCATCATCAGGCTTCTTGATCTTGTCCCCTCCTACTCATCCCTGCATGCTGATGACTTGCTCCTTCTCCACCATGTCGCAATATGCGGAAGTTCACTGCCTGCTTGGCAACTGCAGCAGCATGAAGGGAAGGAGGTGGAGTTTTAGAAGATTATTAAGTTGCTTGACCAAGCACAAGCCAGTTGGACAATCAACGAATCAGCAATCAAGAAAGCAAGCAAGCATTCCACGTGGTAGCAATTACGATGATGAGAACAGAATAGATGATGCAGCATATAAGACCACATGGTGCAGCATACAGAACAGATTGTGCACCACACAACAGACATATGGTGCAACGTACAAAGACACAATGGTTGCAATTGCGGTACAAGACACATGGTGCAGCGTACAAGACAGATGTGTGCAGCATACCATGACAATGGTGCAGCATACAAGACAACGATGGTGGCAGCATACAAGACAGACTGGTGCAGCATACAAGACAGATGGTGCAGCATACAGGACATACGGTGCAGCGTACAAGACAGATGGTGCAGCATATAAGACACATGGTCCAGCATACAATACAGATTGTGCAGCACATACAAGACATACATGGTGCAACGTACAAGACAAATGGGGCGGAAGTGCAGCGTACAAGACACATGGTGAGCATACAAGACAGATGGAGCAGCATACACGACACATGGTGCCATTCAACTATTCGTAGACACACGGTGCACCCGCAAGGCAAATCATGCTGCATACAAGCCAAATGGTGCAGCATACACGACAAATGTTTGAGGGAATTCAGCTACAAGACAGATGGTTCAACCTACAAGAAAATTGGTGCAGCGTACATGACATATGCGTACAGCATACAAGACAGATGGTTCAGATCTACTCACATGTATTTAGTATATAACAACATATTGCCACTGGTGTCTAGCCTAGTCAGGGGAAACTGCAGGCAGGCATTGTCAATCATGGAGGTACATAGGCATGCATGCAGGTGTGAAGGCAGGCAGGCAGCAAGGAGGTGGACCAGGTTGCAAGCAACCGAGCAAGCGCTGAGCCGCAGGTTCGGCGTCTGAATCATGGATTGCTTGAAATCAGCAAGAAAGGACCAGCAGCGATTACAAAACCTTCGACTTTCAAACCTGCGCAACTACCTGCGGAATTCGAATCCTCCCTCTCCATCCGCAACACTCAATTGCAACAACTCAATCGCTTGCCTGAAAAGCAATAACATTCGCCCAATAAAGCTGTGTACTAATCGACGGAATTGAATATGGTCCAGCAGGTAGCATGGTTGAAGCACCAGCGGCTCTGTGCAGTAGTAAAGCGTGTGTGAGTAGTGGTTTGGTTCAGTGATGCGAAGCATTGTTTAGAAGCGCACACAATCGTCTGCCATTTTGCAGATCTAGATGGTGTCTGTCTTGGAAATTTGAGCGACGAAAGGAGGGTTGAGGGGTTGGGGTTGGGGGGGGTGGGGTGTGTGTGTGAATGTGTGGGGGGGGGGGCGAGGTTTTTTAGCGCACGACAAATTGACATAATACCGATCTAAGTTGACACGCTAGGACGCAGCAGGCTTGGGGCACAGGGGGGGGGCGTAATCTATCCAGTCCTACTGTGTCGGACTCTTTCCAACTCTTTCCTATACTATTCTTTTCGCTTTCAGCCCCTCTGAAACACCCAGTGTCCTGGATTGAACAATACCGGGCACACCTCCCGCACTCTTATCCATAGCTCATAATAATTGTTATTCAACCACATGCACAGTCTGAGGTCAAACACCATTGAGGCCTTGGAAGTCATAACCAAGATTATGTCCTCCGTCGTGCCCGCTGCCAGCAGGGTGGACCCATGCTAAATAATCTTGTCATTCGACGGTGTCGAATTCTGTCCAAAACTCTTGCTCTTCTCTTTTCATCTTTGGCCATAGCTCATAATAATTTAATTATTCAAACTAACATGCACAGTCTGACATCGAACCATCTTGAGAGGCCTTGGAAGTCATAACCCAATAATGTCCTGGTCGTCTGCCCAGCAGAGACGTGTAACCCACGCTATATAATCATTGCTCATTCGACAGTGTCCAAATTATTTCCAACACTCCTTACTCTTCTCTTTTCATCTCCTAGCCACCCAGATGACACGACAATCACATGAACTATGGACTGCGTTTACACCACGTGACCATAACGAGAAACCTGTGATGATGGCCCTTGCCTTTGCTTGAAAGATCCCAGCAGATGCTAAAGAACCTGCCCTTAGGATTCGAGATCCTATCTGCCTGGCTCCATGACATCTCTTCTTAGTCGAGAATCAGTCAGTAGAAGAAGCGCAAACTATTGTTAAGCCTGATTCCAACCTCTGGGCCTCTTGGTGTGGAGCTGAACTCACCTCTTTGAGATTACGTCCTTTGTAACTGTCAGGGCCACAAGCAACGTGAGAAAACAGGACCCTTCGTTTTGACTATAGTCAGATGTTGGTGTGAGGTGGCAACTGAAGTGATCATCGGTATGCAGAAATGCGACTGCTTGATTCTCCTAGAGCACGCGCTTCGGCTGTGCAGTTGCCGCTGCTTACCGGAGGTCTGTGTTCCCTCCTCAAGATATGTGTGTCTGTTTATGCTGCACCTACTTTAAAGAGGATATGGTGCCGATGGACAAGGATTTGATGTAGTGAAGTTGGAGACATTAACGGCATGATGAGTATGTAACAACGCTCAATCGTCAACATCAGCTCGAACATTTAAACTTGTAAATGCAAACCCTTGGCGGTGCACGTATTGTCAATTTCATCCATGAATCCATGGACATGATTACATTCTCAAGTTCATTATAGTTTATAGGTAGGAGCAAATTAATAGTTCTTACTTCCATCACATATGTAACTGGTTTAAAAGCTTACAATTACTTTAGCGTTTGGGAAGGTATTTACGGAAAAATGCCATTGGGCTGCGTATTGACGACCACTGCCGCATAACTCTCCTAACCCCATACGTGAATCTAATTAATTAAAAACTAATGAAACGAATTTACATACCGGCTCGGGGCACCAAGACCACCTGTTCGAATATGCATTAGCGTTTTGGGAAAGATTGTACGGGAATAAAATGCAT
>JAJSRW010001897.1:0-19817 GCA_022414725.1 Microglena sp. YARC
TCTACACTTTCACTAGGTAGCCTGAGTACAAAATATATAAGAATTAGTCAAAGTCACTAATATTATGGTGTAGTCAGTGACTAAGCCCCCACAAAACCCATTCAAAATAGTCATTACTTTTACTCGAATTGCCAAGCTATGGTTAACAAATAAATTATTGTTGAAAGCCAGCCAACCAATTAAAATATGCATTTACTTTTATCTTGTTGCCTAGCCATCGTAAATATTATTATTGTTTGAAGAAGCACCAGCATTAATTGGCATTTACTTTTATCTTGATGCAGCCTAGCTGTAAAAATATTAAAATTTAATTGTTTGAGAAGCAGCCATTAAATATGATTTTATTTTTATCTTGATTGCCAGCCTACTCGTAACAATATTAAATTTATGTTTGAAAGCCAGCCAACATTGAAATATTGCATAATTTATCTTGATTGCAGCCTAACTGTAACAAATATTAATTTAGTTTAAAGAGCCAAATAAACATGCATTTACTTTGTATCTTGATTGCCAGCTTCGTAACAAATTATTAATTTATTTGTTTGAAAGCCACCACTTAAATATGCAGTGTTACTTTTATCTGATTGCCAAGAACTACTCGTAACAAATACATTAATTATGTTTGAAAGCAGCCAACATTAAATATGCTTTACTTTTATCTGATTGCAGCCTACTCGAACAAATATTAAATTTGTTGTTTGAAAGCCAGCCAACATTAAATATGCATTTATTTTATCGTTGAATTGCAGCCTACTCGTGAACAAATATTCATTTAGATTGTTTGAAAAGCCAGCCCAACATTAAATATGTTTACGTTTAGTTTGATTGCCAGCCTACTCGTAACAAGATATTAATTTATTGTTTGAAAAGCCAGCCAACATTAAATAATGCATTTACAATTTTATCTGTATTGCCAGCCTACTCGTAAACATAATATTATTATTGTTTGACAAGAGCCAGCGACATTATTCTTGCAATTCAGCCGCCTATCGAAACCAACATATATAATGTATTGTGACAGCAGCCCGATAACATTACAATAATGACTTCTACTCTTTTTTTTGTTTAACTCTACTTCTTCACACTAAATTTAATTATTTGTCGAAAGCCTAATTGAGTGAATATAAGCAAGACCCTACTCTAACAAAATATTATTTGATTGTTTAAAGCAGCCTTTCGACTCTTCTTTGCACTCAGTCCTTATGCTAGACTTATTTTTCCTATAGTAAGCAACTATTAATCTTATATTGTGTAATCAAAGCATTATTGTTTGTGAAAGCGACACTCCTACAAATTAAATAAAAGCCAAGACAAAAAATTACACTATTACAAATATTATCTTTTAGCTTGTATATCTTTAAAAAAATATGTAATTTGTATTGATTGACCTTTCAGTTGCCATAGACCTTATCTCGTAACCATAAGTATAGTAATTTATTGTTTGAAAGTCTCAAGCACTATTAAATTATGCATTCTACTTTTATCTTGTATGGCCAACTCATCAGTAATATTACATTTCTATTGTGAGTAAGCAGCCAAAGAAATATTGCACGCATGTCCTGAGTTGATCGTGATTGCAGGTTCTACTCGTTACACAATATTAATTTAGTTGTTTGCAAGATATATTAATTTATTAAGTTTGATCTCGCCAAGCCAGCCAAATTAAATATTGCGATTTATCTTTTATTTTGATTGCAACTCGTAAAAATATTAATTAATTAAATAATGTTTAAGAAATTATCTTGATTGCCAGCCTACTCGTAACAACCAGCCAACATAAAATATGATTTACTTTTATCTTGATTGCCAGCCTACTCGAACCAATATTACAAATATTATTGTTTGAAAGCCAGCCAACAATTAAATATGCATTTACTTTTATCTTGATTGCCAGCCTACTCGTAACAAATATTAATTTATTGTTTGAAAGCAGCCAAAAATATGCATTTACTTTTCTTGATTGCAGCCTACTCGTAACAAATATGATTTACTTTACTTTATCTTGATTGCCAGCCTACTCAGTAACAAATATTAATTTATTGTTTGAAGCAGCCAACATTAAATATGCATTTACTTTTATCTTGATTGCCAGCCTATCGTAACAATATTAATTTATTGTTTTGAAAGCCAGCCAACATTAAATATGCATTTACTTTTATCTTGATTGCCAGCCTACTCGTAACAAATATTAATTTATTGTTTGAAAGCCAGCCAACATTAAATATGCATTTACTTTTATCTTGATTGCCAGCCTACTCGTAACAAAATATTAATTTATTGTTTGAAAGCCAGCCAACCATTAAATATGCATTACTTTTATCTTGATTGCCAGCCTACTCGTAACAAATATTAATTTATTGTTTGAAAGCCAGCCAACATTAAATATGCATTTACTTTTATGATTGCCAGCCTACTCGTAACAAATATTAATTTATTGTTTGAAAGCCAGCCAACATTAAATATGCATTTACTTTTATCTTGATTGCCAGCCTACTCGTAACAAATATTAATTTATTTGTTTGAAAGCCAGCCAACATTAAATATGCATTTACTTTTATCTTGATTGCCAGCCTACTCGTAACAAATATTAATTTATTGTTTGAAAGCCAGCCAACATTAAATATGCATTTACTTTTATCTTGATTGCCAGCCTACTCGTAACAAATATTAATTTATTGTTTGAAAGCCAGCCAACATTAAATATGCATTTACTTTTATCTTGATTGCCAGCCTACTCGTAACAAATATTAATTTATTGTTTGAAGCCAGCCAACATTAAATATGCATTTACTTTTATCTTGATTGCCAGCCTACTCGTAACAAATATTAATTTATTGTTTGAAAGCCAGCCAACATTAAATATGCATTTACTTTTATCTTGATTGCCAGCCTACTCGTAACAAATATTAATTTATTGTTTGAAAGCCAGCCAACATTAAATATGCATTTACTTTTATCTTGATTGCCAGCCTACTCGTAACAAATATTAATTTATTGTTTGAAAGCCAGCCAACATTAAATATGCATTTACTTTTATCTTGATTGCCAGCCTACTCGTAACAAATATTAATTTATTGTTTGAAAGCCAGCCAACATTAAATATGCATTTACTTTTATCTTGATTGCCAGCCTACTCGTAACAAATATTAATTTATTGTTTGAAAGCCAGCCAACATTAAATATGCATTTACTTTTATCTTGATTGCCAGCCTACTCGTAACAAATATTAATTTATTGTTTGAAAGCCAGCCAACATTAAATATGCATTTACTTTTATCTTGATTGCCAGCCTACTCGTAACAAATATTAATTTATTGTTTGAAAGCCAGCCAACATTAAATATGCATTTACTTTTATCTTGATTGCCAGCCTACTCGTAACAAATATTAATTTATTGTTTGAAAGCCAGCCAACATTAAATATGCATTTACTTTTATCTTGATTGCCAGCCTACTCGTAACAAATATTAATTTATTGTTTGAAAGCCAGCCAACATTAAATATGCATTTACTTTTATCTTGATTGCCAGCCTACTCGTAACAAATATTAATTTATTGTTTGAAAGCCAGCCAACATTAAATATGCATTTACTTTTATCTTGATTGCCAGCCTACTCGTAACAAATATTAATTTATTGTTTGAAAGCCAGCCAACATTAAATATGCATTTACTTTTATCTTGATTGCCAGCCTACTCGTAACAAATATTAATTTATTGTTTGAAAGCCAGCCAACATTAAATATGCATTTACTTTTATCTTGATTGCCAGCCTACTCGTAACAAATATTAATTTATTGTTTGAAAGCCAGCCAACATTAAATATGCATTTACTTTTATCTTGATTGCCAGCCTACTCGTAACAAATATTAATTTATTGTTTGAAAGCCAGCCAACATTAAATATGCATTTACTTTTATCTTGATTGCCAGCCTACTCGTAACAAATATTAATTTATTGTTTGAAAGCCAGCCAACATTAAATATGCATTTACTTTTATCTTGATTGCCAGCCTACTCGTAACAAATATTAATTTATTGTTTGAAAGCCAGCCAACATTAAATATGCATTTACTTTTATCTTGATTGCCAGCCTACTCGTAACAAATATTAATTTATTGTTTGAAAGCCAGCCAACATTAAATATGCATTTACTTTTATCTTGATTGCCAGCCTACTCGTAACAAATATTAATTTATTGTTTGAAAGCCAGCCAACATTAAATATGCATTTACTTTTATCTTGATTGCCAGCCTACTCGTAACAAATATTAATTTATTGTTTGAAAGCCAGCCAACATTAAATATGCATTTACTTTTATCTTGATTGCCAGCCTACTCGTAACAAATATTAATTTATTGTTTGAAAGCCAGCCAACATTAAATATGCATTTACTTTTATCTTTGATTGCCAGCCTACTCGTAACAAATATTAATTTATTGTTTGAAAGCCAGCCAACATTAAATATGCATTTACTTTTATCTTGATTGCCAGCCTACTCGTAACAAATATTAATTTATTGTTTGAAAGCCAGCCAACATTAAATATGCATTTACTTTTATCTTGATTGCCAGCCTACTCGTAACAAATATTAATTTATTGTTTGAAAGCCAGCCAACATTAAATATGCATTTACTTTTATCTTGATTGCCAGCCTACTCGTAACAAATATTAATTTATTGTTTGAAAGCCAGCCAACATTAAATATGCATTTACTTTTATCTTGATTGCCAGCCTACTCGTAACAAATATTAATTTATTGTTTGAAAGCCAGCCAACATTAAATATGCATTTACTTTTATCTTGATTGCCAGCCTACTCGTAACAAATATTAATTTATTGTTTGAAAGCCAGCCAACATTAAATATGCATTTACTTTTATCTTGATTGCCAGCCTACTCGTAACAAATATTAATTTATTGTTTGAAAGCCAGCCAACATTAAATATGCATTTACTTTTATCTTGATTGCCAGCCTACTCGTAACAAATATTAATTTATTGTTTGAAAGCCAGCCAACATTAAATATGCATTTACTTTTATCTTGATTGCCAGCCTACTCGTAACAAATATTAATTTATTGTTTGAAAGCCAGCCAACATTAAATATGCATTTACTTTTATCTTGATTGCCAGCCTACTCGTAACAAATATTAATTTATTGTTTGAAAGCCAGCCAACATTAAATATGCATTTACTTTTATCTTGATTGCCAGCCTACTCGTAACAAATATTAATTTATTGTTTGAAAGCCAGCCAACATTAAATATGCATTTACTTTTATCTTGATTGCCAGCCTACTCGTAACAAATATTAATTTATTGTTTGAAAGCCAGCCAACATTAAATATGCATTTACTTTTATCTTGATTGCCAGCCTACTCGTAACAAATATTAATTTATTGTTTGAAAGCCAGCCAACATTAAATATGCATTTACTTTTATCTTGATTGCCAGCCTACTCGTAACAAATATTAATTTATTGTTTGAAAGCCAGCCAACATTAAATATGCATTTACTTTTATCTTGATTGCCAGCCTACTCGTAACAAATATTAATTTATTGTTTGAAAGCCAGCCAACATTAAATATGCATTTACTTTTATCTTGATTGCCAGCCTACTCGTAACAAATATTAATTTATTGTTTGAAAGCCAGCCAACATTAAATATGCATTTACTTTTATCTTGATTGCCAGCCTACTCGTAACAAATATTAATTTATTGTTTGAAAGCCAGCCAACATTAAATATGCATTTACTTTTATCTTGATTGCCAGCCTACTCGTAACAAATATTAATTTATTGTTTGAAAGCCAGCCAACATTAAATATGCATTTACTTTTATCTTGATTGCCAGCCTACTCGTAACAAATATTAATTTATTGTTTGAAAGCCAGCCAACATTAAATATGCATTTACTTTTATCTTGATTGCCAGCCTACTCGTAACAAATATTAATTTATTGTTTGAAAGCCAGCCAACATTAAATATGCATTTACTTTTATCTTGATTGCCAGCCTACTCGTAACAAATATTAATTTATTGTTTGAAAGCCAGCCAACATTAAATATGCATTTACTTTTATCTTGATTGCCAGCCTACTCGTAACAAATATTAATTTATTGTTTGAAAGCCAGCCAACATTAAATATGCATTTACTTTTATCTTGATTGCCAGCCTACTCGTAACAAATATTAATTTATTGTTTGAAAGCCAGCCAACATTAAATATGCATTTACTTTTATCTTGATTGCCAGCCTACTCGTAACAAATATTAATTTATTGTTTGAAAGCCAGCCAACATTAAATATGCATTTACTTTTATCTTGATTGCCAGCCTACTCGTAACAAATATTAATTTATTGTTTGAAAGCCAGCCAACATTAAATATGCATTTACTTTTATCTTGATTGCCAGCCTACTCGTAACAAATATTAATTTATTGTTTGAAAGCCAGCCAACATTAAATATGCATTTACTTTTATCTTGATTGCCAGCCTACTCGTAACAAATATTAATTTATTGTTTGAAAGCCAGCCAACATTAAATATGCATTTACTTTTATCTTGATTGCCAGCCTACTCGTAACAAATATTAATTTATTGTTTGAAAGCCAGCCAACATTAAATATGCATTTACTTTTATCTTGATTGCCAGCCTACTCGTAACAAATATTAATTTATTGTTTGAAAGCCAGCCAACATTAAATATGCATTTACTTTTATCTTGATTGCCAGCCTACTCGTAACAAATATTAATTTATTGTTTGAAAGCCAGCCAACATTAAATATGCATTTACTTTTATCTTGATTGCCAGCCTACTCGTAACAAATATTAATTTATTGTTTGAAAGCCAGCCAACATTAAATATGCATTTACTTTTATCTTGATTGCCAGCCTACTCGTAACAAATATTAATTTATTGTTTGAAAGCCAGCCAACATTAAATATGCATTTACTTTTATCTTGATTGCCAGCCTACTCGTAACAAATATTAATTTATTGTTTGAAAGCCAGCCAACATTAAATATGCATTTACTTTTATCTTGATTGCCAGCCTACTCGTAACAAATATTAATTTATTGTTTGAAAGCCAGCCAACATTAAATATGCATTTACTTTTATCTTGATTGCCAGCCTACTCGTAACAAATATTAATTTATTGTTTGAAAGCCAGCCAACATTAAATATGCATTTACTTTTATCTTGATTGCCAGCCTACTCGTAACAAATATTAATTTATTGTTTGAAAGCCAGCCAACATTAAATATGCATTTACTTTTATCTTGATTGCCAGCCTACTCGTAACAAATATTAATTTATTGTTTGAAAGCCAGCCAACATTAAATATGCATTTACTTTTATCTTGATTGCCAGCCTACTCGTAACAAATATTAATTTATTGTTTGAAAGCCAGCCAACATTAAATATGCATTTACTTTTATCTTGATTGCCAGCCTACTCGTAACAAATATTAATTTATTGTTTGAAAGCCAGCCAACATTAAATATGCATTTACTTTTATCTTGATTGCCAGCCTACTCGTAACAAATATTAATTTATTGTTTGAAAGCCAGCCAACATTAAATATGCATTTACTTTTATCTTGATTGCCAGCCTACTCGTAACAAATATTAATTTATTGTTTGAAAGCCAGCCAACATTAAATATGCATTTACTTTTATCTTGATTGCCAGCCTACTCGTAACAAATATTAATTTATTGTTTGAAAGCCAGCCAACATTAAATATGCATTTACTTTTATCTTGATTGCCAGCCTACTCGTAACAAATATTAATTTATTGTTTGAAAGCCAGCCAACATTAAATATGCATTTACTTTTATCTTGATTGCCAGCCTACTCGTAACAAATATTAATTTATTGTTTGAAAGCCAGCCAACATTAAATATGCATTTACTTTTATCTTGATTGCCAGCCTACTCGTAACAAATATTAATTTATTGTTTGAAAGCCAGCCAACATTAAATATGCATTTACTTTTATCTTGATTGCCAGCCTACTCGTAACAAATATTAATTTATTGTTTGAAAGCCAGCCAACATTAAATATGCATTTACTTTTATCTTGATTGCCAGCCTACTCGTAACAAATATTAATTTATTGTTTGAAAGCCAGCCAACATTAAATATGCATTTACTTTTATCTTGATTGCCAGCCTACTCGTAACAAATATTAATTTATTGTTTGAAAGCCAGCCAACATTAAATATGCATTTACTTTTATCTTGATTGCCAGCCTACTCGTAACAAATATTAATTTATTGTTTGAAAGCCAGCCAACATTAAATATGCATTTACTTTTATCTTGATTGCCAGCCTACTCGTAACAAATATTAATTTATTGTTTGAAAGCCAGCCAACATTAAATATGCATTTACTTTTATCTTGATTGCCAGCCTACTCGTAACAAATATTAATTTATTGTTTGAAAGCCAGCCAACATTAAATATGCATTTACTTTTATCTTGATTGCCAGCCTACTCGTAACAAATATTAATTTATTGTTTGAAAGCCAGCCAACATTAAATATGCATTTACTTTTATCTTGATTGCCAGCCTACTCGTAACAAATATTAATTTATTGTTTGAAAGCCAGCCAACATTAAATATGCATTTACTTTTATCTTGATTGCCAGCCTACTCGTAACAAATATTAATTTATTGTTTGAAAGCCAGCCAACATTAAATATGCATTTACTTTTATCTTGATTGCCAGCCTACTCGTAACAAATATTAATTTATTGTTTGAAAGCCAGCCAACATTAAATATGCATTTACTTTTATCTTGATTGCCAGCCTACTCGTAACAAATATTAATTTATTGTTTGAAAGCCAGCCAACATTAAATATGCATTTACTTTTATCTTGATTGCCAGCCTACTCGTAACAAATATTAATTTATTGTTTGAAAGCCAGCCAACATTAAATATGCATTTACTTTTATCTTGATTGCCAGCCTACTCGTAACAAATATTAATTTATTGTTTGAAAGCCAGCCAACATTAAATATGCATTTACTTTTATCTTGATTGCCAGCCTACTCGTAACAAATATTAATTTATTGTTTGAAAGCCAGCCAACATTAAATATGCATTTACTTTTATCTTGATTGCCAGCCTACTCGTAACAAATATTAATTTATTGTTTGAAAGCCAGCCAACATTAAATATGCATTTACTTTTATCTTGATTGCCAGCCTACTCGTAACAAATATTAATTTATTGTTTGAAAGCCAGCCAACATTAAATATGCATTTACTTTTATCTTGATTGCCAGCCTACTCGTAACAAATATTAATTTATTGTTTGAAAGCCAGCCAACATTAAATATGCATTTACTTTTATCTTGATTGCCAGCCTACTCGTAACAAATATTAATTTATTGTTTGAAAGCCAGCCAACATTAAATATGCATTTACTTTTATCTTGATTGCCAGCCTACTCGTAACAAATATTAATTTATTGTTTGAAAGCCAGCCAACATTAAATATGCATTTACTTTTATCTTGATTGCCAGCCTACTCGTAACAAATATTAATTTATTGTTTGAAAGCCAGCCAACATTAAATATGCATTTACTTTTATCTTGATTGCCAGCCTACTCGTAACAAATATTAATTTATTGTTTGAAAGCCAGCCAACATTAAATATGCATTTACTTTTATCTTGATTGCCAGCCTACTCGTAACAAATATTAATTTATTGTTTGAAAGCCAGCCAACATTAAATATGCATTTACTTTTATCTTGATTGCCAGCCTACTCGTAACAAATATTAATTTATTGTTTGAAAGCCAGCCAACATTAAATATGCATTTACTTTTATCTTGATTGCCAGCCTACTCGTAACAAATATTAATTTATTGTTTGAAAGCCAGCCAACATTAAATATGCATTTACTTTTATCTTGATTGCCAGCCTACTCGTAACAAATATTAATTTATTGTTTGAAAGCCAGCCAACATTAAATATGCATTTACTTTTATCTTGATTGCCAGCCTACTCGTAACAAATATTAATTTATTGTTTGAAAGCCAGCCAACATTAAATATGCATTTACTTTTATCTTGATTGCCAGCCTACTCGTAACAAATATTAATTTATTGTTTGAAAGCCAGCCAACATTAAATATGCATTTACTTTTATCTTGATTGCCAGCCTACTCGTAACAAATATTAATTTATTGTTTGAAAGCCAGCCAACATTAAATATGCATTTACTTTTATCTTGATTGCCAGCCTACTCGTAACAAATATTAATTTATTGTTTGAAAGCCAGCCAACATTAAATATGCATTTACTTTTATCTTGATTGCCAGCCTACTCGTAACAAATATTAATTTATTGTTTGAAAGCCAGCCAACATTAAATATGCATTTACTTTTATCTTGATTGCCAGCCTACTCGTAACAAATATTAATTTATTGTTTGAAAGCCAGCCAACATTAAATATGCATTTACTTTTATCTTGATTGCCAGCCTACTCGTAACAAATATTAATTTATTGTTTGAAAGCCAGCCAACATTAAATATGCATTTACTTTTATCTTGATTGCCAGCCTACTCGTAACAAATATTAATTTATTGTTTGAAAGCCAGCCAACATTAAATATGCATTTACTTTTATCTTGATTGCCAGCCTACTCGTAACAAATATTAATTTATTGTTTGAAAGCCAGCCAACATTAAATATGCATTTACTTTTATCTTGATTGCCAGCCTACTCGTAACAAATATTAATTTATTGTTTGAAAGCCAGCCAACATTAAATATGCATTTACTTTTATCTTGATTGCCAGCCTACTCGTAACAAATATTAATTTATTGTTTGAAAGCCAGCCAACATTAAATATGCATTTACTTTTATCTTGATTGCCAGCCTACTCGTAACAAATATTAATTTATTGTTTGAAAGCCAGCCAACATTAAATATGCATTTACTTTTATCTTGATTGCCAGCCTACTCGTAACAAATATTAATTTATTGTTTGAAAGCCAGCCAACATTAAATATGCATTTACTTTTATCTTGATTGCCAGCCTACTCGTAACAAATATTAATTTATTGTTTGAAAGCCAGCCAACATTAAATATGCATTTACTTTTATCTTGATTGCCAGCCTACTCGTAACAAATATTAATTTATTGTTTGAAAGCCAGCCAACATTAAATATGCATTTACTTTTATCTTGATTGCCAGCCTACTCGTAACAAATATTAATTTATTGTTTGAAAGCCAGCCAACATTAAATATGCATTTACTTTTATCTTGATTGCCAGCCTACTCGTAACAAATATTAATTTATTGTTTGAAAGCCAGCCAACATTAAATATGCATTTACTTTTATCTTGATTGCCAGCCTACTCGTAACAAATATTAATTTATTGTTTGAAAGCCAGCCAACATTAAATATGCATTTACTTTTATCTTGATTGCCAGCCTACTCGTAACAAATATTAATTTATTGTTTGAAAGCCAGCCAACATTAAATATGCATTTACTTTTATCTTGATTGCCAGCCTACTCGTAACAAATATTAATTTATTGTTTGAAAGCCAGCCAACATTAAATATGCATTTACTTTTATCTTGATTGCCAGCCTACTCGTAACAAATATTAATTTATTGTTTGAAAGCCAGCCAACATTAAATATGCATTTACTTTTATCTTGATTGCCAGCCTACTCGTAACAAATATTAATTTATTGTTTGAAAGCCAGCCAACATTAAATATGCATTTACTTTTATCTTGATTGCCAGCCTACTCGTAACAAATATTAATTTATTGTTTGAAAGCCAGCCAACATTAAATATGCATTTACTTTTATCTTGATTGCCAGCCTACTCGTAACAAATATTAATTTATTGTTTGAAAGCCAGCCAACATTAAATATGCATTTACTTTTTATCTTGATTGCCAGCCTACTCGTAACAAATATTAATTTATTGTTTGAAAGCCAGCCAACATTAAATATGCATTTACTTTTTATCTTGATTGCCAGCCTACTCGTAACAAATATTAATTTATTGTTTGAAAGCCAGCCAACATTAAATATGCATTTACTTTTATCTTGATTGCCAGCCTACTCGTAACAAATATTAATTTATTGTTTGAAAGCCAGCCAACATTAAATATGCATTTACTTTTATCTTGATTGCCAGCCTACTCGTAACAAATATTAATTTATTGTTTGAAAGCCAGCCAACATTAAATATGCATTTACTTTTATCTTGATTGCCAGCCTACTCGTAACAAATATTAATTTATTGTTTGAAAGCCAGCCAACATTAAATATGCATTTACTTTTATCTTGATTGCCAGCCTACTCGTAACAAATATTAATTTATTGTTTGAAAGCCAGCCAACATTAAATATGCATTTACTTTTATCTTGATTGCCAGCCTACTCGTAACAAATATTAATTTATTGTTTGAAAGCCAGCCAACATTAAATATGCATTTACTTTTATCTTGATTGCCAGCCTACTCGTAACAAATATTAATTTATTGTTTGAAAGCCAGCCAACATTAAATATGCATTTACTTTTATCTTGATTGCCAGCCTACTCGTAACAAATATTAATTTATTGTTTGAAAGCCAGCCAACATTAAATATGCATTTACTTTTATCTTGATTGCCAGCCTACTCGTAACAAATATTAATTTATTGTTTGAAAGCCAGCCAACATTAAATATGCATTTACTTTTATCTTGATTGCCAGCCTACTCGTAACAAATATTAATTTATTGTTTGAAAGCCAGCCAACATTAAATATGCATTTACTTTTATCTTGATTGCCAGCCTACTCGTAACAAATATTAATTTATTGTTTGAAAGCCAGCCAACATTAAATATGCATTTACTTTTATCTTGATTGCCAGCCTACTCGTAACAAATATTAATTTATTGTTTGAAAGCCAGCCAACATTAAATATGCATTTACTTTTATCTTGATTGCCAGCCTACTCGTAACAAATATTAATTTATTGTTTGAAAGCCAGCCAACATTAAATATGCATTTACTTTTATCTTGATTGCCAGCCTACTCGTAACAAATATTAATTTATTGTTTGAAAGCCAGCCAACATTAAATATGCATTTACTTTTATCTTGATTGCCAGCCTACTCGTAACAAATATTAATTTATTGTTTGAAAGCCAGCCAACATTAAATATGCATTTACTTTTATCTTGATTGCCAGCCTACTCGTAACAAATATTAATTTATTGTTTGAAAGCCAGCCAACATTAAATATGCATTTACTTTTATCTTGATTGCCAGCCTACTCGTAACAAATATTAATTTATTGTTTGAAAGCCAGCCAACATTAAATATGCATTTACTTTTATCTTGATTGCCAGCCTACTCGTAACAAATATTAATTTATTGTTTGAAAGCCAGCCAACATTAAATATGCATTTACTTTTATCTTGATTGCCAGCCTACTCGTAACAAATATTAATTTATTGTTTGAAAGCCAGCCAACATTAAATATGCATTTACTTTTATCTTGATTGCCAGCCTACTCGTAACAAATATTAATTTATTGTTTGAAAGCCAGCCAACATTAAATATGCATTTACTTTTATCTTGATTGCCAGCCTACTCGTAACAAATATTAATTTATTGTTTGAAAGCCAGCCAACATTAAATATGCATTTACTTTTATCTTGATTGCCAGCCTACTCGTAACAAATATTAATTTATTGTTTGAAAGCCAGCCAACATTAAATATGCATTTACTTTTATCTTGATTGCCAGCCTACTCGTAACAAATATTAATTTATTGTTTGAAAGCCAGCCAACATTAAATATGCATTTACTTTTATCTTGATTGCCAGCCTACTCGTAACAAATATTAATTTATTGTTTGAAAGCCAGCCAACATTAAATATGCATTTACTTTTATCTTGATTGCCAGCCTACTCGTAACAAATATTAATTTATTGTTTGAAAGCCAGCCAACATTAAATATGCATTTACTTTTATCTTGATTGCCAGCCTACTCGTAACAAATATTAATTTATTGTTTGAAAGCCAGCCAACATTAAATATGCATTTACTTTTATCTTGATTGCCAGCCTACTCGTAACAAATATTAATTTATTGTTTGAAAGCCAGCCAACATTAAATATGCATTTACTTTTATCTTGATTGCCAGCCTACTCGTAACAAATATTAATTTAATTGTTTGAAAGCCAGCCAACATTAAATATGCATTTACTTTTATCTTGATTGCCAGCCTACTCGTAACAAATATTAATTTATTGTTTGAAGCCCAGCCAACATTAAATATGCATTTACTTTTATCTTGATTGCCAGCCTACTCGTAACAAATATTAATTTATTGTTTGAAAGCAGCCAACATTAAATATGCATTTACTTTTATCTTGATTGCCAGCCTACTCGTAACAAATATTAATTTATTGTTTGAAAGCCAGCCAACATTAAATATGCATTTACTTTTATCTTGATTGCCAGCCTACTCGTAACAAATATTAATTTATTGTTTGAAAGCCAGCCAACATTAAATATGCATTTACTTTTATCTTGATTGCCAGCCTACTCGTAACAAATATTAATTTATTGTTTGAAAGCCAGCCAACATTAAATATGCATTTACTTTTATCTTGATTGCCAGCCTACTCGTAACAAATATTAATTTATTGTTTGAAAGCCAGCCAACATTAAATATGCATTTACTTTTATCTTGATTGCCAGCCTACTCGTAACAAATATTAATTTATTGTTTGAAAGCCAGCCAACATTAAATATGCATTTACTTTTATCTTGATTGCCAAGCCTACTCGTAACAAATATTAATTTATTGTTTGAAAGCCAGCCAACATTAAATATGCATTTACTTTTATCTTGATTGCCAGCCTACTCGTAACAAATATTAATTTATTGTTTGAAAGCCAGCCAACATTAAATATGCATTTACTTTTATCTTGATTGCCAGCCTACTCGTAACAAATATTAATTTATTGTTTGAAAGCCAGCCAACATTAAATATGCATTTACTTTTATCTTGATTGCCAGCCTACTCGTAACAAATATTAATTTTGATTGTTTGAAAAGCCAGCCAACATTAAATATGCATTTACTTTTATCTTGATTGCCAGCCTATCGTAACAAATATTAATTTATTGTTTGAAAGCCAGCCAACATTAAATATGCATTTACTTTTATCTTGATTGCCAGCCTACTCGTAACAAATATTAATTTATTGTTTGAAAGCCAGCCAACATTAAATATGCATTTACTTTTATCTTGATTGCCAGCCTACTCGTAACAAATATTAATTTATTGTTTGAAAGCCAGCCAACATTAAATATGCATTTACTTTTATCTTGATTGCCAGCCTACTCGTAACAAATATTAATTTATTGTTTGAAAGCCAGCCAACATTAAATATGCATTTACTTTTATCTTGATTGCCAGCCTACTCGTAACAAATATTAATTTATTGTTTGAAAGCCAGCCAACATTAAATATGCATTTACTTTATCTTGATTGCCAGCCTACTCGTAACAAAATATTAATTTATTGTTTGAAAGCCAGCCAACATTAAATATGCATTTACTTTTATCTTGATTGCCAGCCTACTCGTAACAAATATTAATTTATTGTTTGAAAGCCAGCCAACATTAAATATGCATTTACTTTTATCTTGATTGCCAGCCTACTCGTAACAAATATTAATTTATTGTTTGAAAGCCAGCCAACATTAAATATGCATTTACTTTTATCTTGATTGCCAGCCTACTCGTAACAAATATTAATTTATTGTTTGAAAGCCAGCCAACATTAAATATGCATTTACTTTTATCTTGATTGCCAGCCTACTCGTAACAAATATTAATTTATTGTTTGAAAGCCAGTCCAACATTAAATATGCATTTTACTTTTATCTGATTGCCAGCCTACTCGTAACAAATATTAATTTATTGTTTGAAAGCCAGCCAACATTAAATATGCATTTACTTTTATCTGAATGCCAGCTACTCGTAACAAATATTAATTTATTGTTTGAAAAGCCAGCCAACATTAAATAATGCATTTACTTTTATCTTGATTGCCAGCCTACTCGTAACAAATATTAATTTATTGTTTGAAAGCCAGCCACATTAAATTGCATTTACTTTTATCTTCGATGCCGCCGCCTACTCGTAACAAAATATTAATTATTGTTTGAAAGGCCAGCCAACATTAAATATGCATTTACTTTATCTTGATTGCCAGCCTACTCGTAACAAAATATTAAATTTATTGTTTGAAAGCCAGCAACATTAAATATGCATTTACTTTTATCTTGATTGCCAGCCCTACTCGTAACAAATAAATTTATTGTTTGAAAGCAGCCTTAAATATGCATTTACTTTTATCTGATTGCCAGCCTACTCGTAACAAACTATTAATTTATTGTTTAAAGCATTAACAAATTATATCGTTGATTGCCAGCCTACTTCGTAACAAAATATTAATTTATTCTTTGAAAAGCCACCAACAATATAAATATGCATTTACTTTTATCTTGATTGCCAGCCTACTCGTAACAAATATTAATTTTGTTTGAAAAGCGCCAAATTAAATATGCATTTACTTTTAATTGCCAGCCTACTCGTAACAAATATTAATTTATGTTTGAACCCAGAACAATTCCCAGCCTAAAATATTGCTACACAAATATTAATTTATTGTTGAAAAGCAGCCACATTAAATATGCATTTATTTATCTTGATTGCCACTATAATTTATTGTTTGAAGCCAAGCCAACATTAAATATGAGCCAGCCTACTCGAGGACAAATATTAATTTTTGTTTGAACAGCCACCAACATAAATATGCGTTTTATCTGATTTGCCACAAATTTAATTTATTGGTGTTGAAAGCGTAACAAATGCTTTGAACGCAGCCAACATTAAATAATGCATTACTTTTATCTTGTTGCCAGCCTACTCGTAACAAAATTGAATTTAATTGTTTTGAAAGCCAGCAACATTAAATATGCTTTACTTTATCTTGATTGCAGCTTACTCGTAATATAATATTAATTTATTGTTTGAAAGCCTACTTGATTGCCATCCCGCCCCCTACTTGTACAAATATTATTTATTGTTTGAAAGCAACATTAATATGCATGACTTTTTATCTTGATTGCCAGCCCTACTTGTAACAAAATTATTAATTTATGTTTTGAAAGCCTAGCCAACATTAACAATAATGCATCTTTACTGATTTGCCCTGAACCTGACCAGACTTTTAACATACTCTAATTATTGTTTGAAAGCCAGCCAACATTAAAATGCATTTACTTGATTGCCGTAGCCTACATGTAAATATGACACTCGACCATTGCCATTCCTACTTCGAACAAATATTAATATTGTTTGGAAATCAGCCAACATAAATATGCCATTTACTTTTATCTTATTGCAGCCTACTCGTAACAAATATTAATTTAATTGTTTGAAAGCCACAACAATTAAAATCATGTTTTTTATCTTGAATCTTGGCGCAGCCTACTCGTAACAAATATTAATTTATTGGTTTGGAAACCAGCCAACATTAAATGCATGCACTTTTACCCTAATCTGAATGATTGCCAGCCTTCTCGTAAACAAATATTATTTATTGTTGAAACAGCCAGCCAACATTAAATATTTACTTTTTCTCTTGATTGTTGCCAGCCTGTAACAAATATTAATTTTTGAAAGCAGCACATTAAATATCATTTACTTTTATCTGATTGCCAGGTTATTAATTTTATTGTTTGAAAGCGCATGCAACATTAAATATGCGATTGCCAAGCTGTAACAAAATATTAATTTATTGTTTGAAAGCCAGCCAAACATTAAACAAGTGCAATATTTTTATCTGATTGCCAGGCCTACTCGTACAAATATTAATTTATTGTTCTGAAAGGCCAAGCCAACTTAGATTATGCAATTTACTTTTATTTGAATGCCACACTCGTAAAAAATATTTTTATTGTTTGAAAGCCAGACACATTTAAATGTGCTTTACTTTTATCTTGAATGCCAGCCTACTCGGTAAAAATATTAATTTTATTGTTTGAAGGCCAGCTAAACATTAAATATGCATTTACTTTTACCCCTAACCAGCCTACTCGTAATAAAATATTAATTTTTGTTTGAAAGCCAGAGACCACATAACATTAAATAATGCATTTTATCTTGATTGCAGCCTACTTGTAACAAATTTAATTTATTGTTTGGAAAGGCAGCCAACATTAAAGCATTTACAGTGCCAGCCCTCTTGTAACAAGAATATTAATTTAATGTTTGAAGCATTAAATATGGCATTTCTTTTATCTTTTATTCTTGATTGCCACGCCTACTCGTTTAACAAATATTAAATTTTATTGGTTTGAAAGCCAGCCACTTAAATTAAATTGCATTACATTTTATTTTGATTGATTGCCAGCCTACTCGTAACAAATATTTTAAATTTATTGTTGAAAGCAGCAACATTATAATGCATTACTTTTAATCTTGAATTGCAGCCTACTCGTAAAATATTAATTTTTGTTGAAAGCAGCCAAATTAAATATGCAATTTACTTTTATCTTTGATTGCCAGCCTCTACTCGTACAATATTAATTTATTGTTGAAAGCAGCCAACATTAATATTGGATTGCCAGCCTATCTCGTAACAAATCATTAATTTATGTTTTGAAAAGCTATTAAATATGCCGGCAAAATTTTACTTTTTTATTCTTTGGAAATGTGCCCCCCCAGCCCCCCCTACTCGTTAACAAATATTAATTTATTGTTGAAAGCAGCCAACATTATATGCATTTACTTTTATTTGATTGCCAGCCACTCGTAAACAAATATTAATTTATTGTTTGAAAGCCAGCCAACTTAAATTTGCATTTTACTTTTATCTTGTACCTACTCGTAACAATATTAATTATTGTTTGAAAGGCAGCCACATTAAATTGCATTGATGCAGCCCTAAACAAATATTAATTTAATTGCCAACATTAAATATGCAAATCATTTAAATTGTTTGAAAGCCATTAAATATGCATTTACTTTTTATCTTTTGCAGCCTATCTTGATTGGCATTTACTTTTATCTTGACTTGCAGCCTTATCGTAACAAATATTAATTTATTGTTTGAAAGCTACTCTTTTTTTATAATTGTACAAATTATATTTATTGTTTTATTTTTAAACCAAACAAATATTAATTTATTGCCCAACATATAAATAGATTTACTTTTATTTATTGTTTGAAAAGCTTGAATGATTGCCAGCCTACTCGTAACAATATTAAAGCCAGCCAACATTTATACTGTTGAAAGCCAGCCAGACATTAAATTGCATTTACTTTTATCTTGATTGCCAGCCTACTCGTAACAATATTAATTTATTGTTGAAAGCCAGCCAACATTAAATATTACTTTTATTCTTGATTGCCGCACTACTCGTAACAAATATTAATTTATTGTTTGAAAGCCAGCCAACATTAAATATGCATTTACTTTTATTTGATGCCAGCCATACTCGTACACAAATTATTAATTTATTGTTTGGGGAAAGCAGCCAACATTAAATATGCATCTTACTTTTATCTTGATGCCAGCCTACTTTCGTACACAATTTAATCTTATGTTGAAAGCCAGCCAACATTAAATATGCATTTATTTTTATTTGATGCAGCCTACTCGTACAAAATTGATTTATTGTTGAAGCCAGCAAACATTAAACATGCATTTACTTTTAATTTGATTGCCAGCCTCTCGTGAACCAATATTAATTTATTGTTTTGAAAG
>JAJSRW010001898.1:0-20981 GCA_022414725.1 Microglena sp. YARC
CCCCAAGCGCCCTCCCGCACCTCCTCGCTGTCCTTGAGACTTCGGGTCAACTTCATGATCTCACGCATCGCCTTCATGACCATACCGCCCTCTTGCCTCGCATCTATTCCCCAGTATGCTATTCACTCTCTCTTCCAGTTCGAAAGTATCGTTTCTTTGACAACGTTGATATCCCCTTGTCTCCATTTTGGTTTTTTGGCGTGGACGAACCTAGTCTCCTTGCTCGATGACACATTTATGTGGAGGTATATTCGTTTCTTTTACAATTAAATGTTATCCATCTCTTCTCCCATTATAGATTTCCCTCTCCCTTTATTACACACGCTCAATCGCTTTCTCAGACCCTTCACTCGCGCACACACTGAAGCTGCATGATAGATGGAACACCCGGAATGACTTATCGTCCACCACTCCAACATAGACCCGCCACCCCCCCCGCATTCCTACATGACACACGACGGCTGTTCGCACCACCCCCGTCCGTACATTCATATATAATGACCTCGAATGAAGTGTTGTAAACAACGCAGATTGTTGTTGTCTCATTATTGTTTTTGTCCTTCAAACTTAGCTTAACATCCCCATTGTTTTAGTTTACAAGGTCCATTATTATACATATACCAAATTTTTACTTTCCTACACGAAAGTAAGTAAAATTACACCATAATAGAAAGAAACTATAAGGGGACTTGAATAGAGAAAGTCTTACTTTTTTGGTGTAATATTGAGGATTTCGTGTATGGGGTACCGAATCCGGTTATTGAGGGACCATAGAAGCTGATAAAAAAACACAGCACGTTGGTTGTCTCAACTTAGCTTAACACCCTGTTTTTAGTTTTACAAGGTCCTATAGACATATACAATTTTTTACTTCCTAACGAAAGTAGTAAAATTACACATAATAGGAAGTTCCTATAGGCGGACTTGAATAGAGAAAGTTTCCTTTTTTGTAATATGAGGATGTCGTGTTAGGGGCGTACCGAATCCGGTATTTGACCATTAGAGTCTGATAAAAAAGACAACAGAACGATTGTTGTCTCAACTTGCTTAACATTCCCCATTGTTTTATACGGTTTTACAAGGCCATTTTATATACATATACATTTTTTACTTCTACACGAAAGTAGTTAAAATTACACCATAATAGGAAAGTCTATAAGGGGATTGAATAGAGAAAGTTTCTTTTTTGTGTAATATTGAGGATTTCGTTGTAGGGGCGTACCGAAATCCGGTTTTTGAGACCATTAGAAGTCTGATAAAAAAAAGACACACGACGGGGTTTGGTTTCTCAACTTAGCTTAACATCCATTGTTTTTAGGTTTTTACAAGGCTCCATTATACACATATACAATTTTTTACTTCCTACACGGAAATAGTAAAATTACACCATAATAGAAGTCCTATAAGGGACTTGAATTAGAGAAAGTTTCTTTTTTGTGTAGGAGGATTCCGTGTAGGGGGCGTACCGAATCCGGTATTGAGACCATTAGAAGTCTGTAAAAAAAGACACAGTACGTTGGGTTGTCTCAATTAGCTTAACATTCCCCATTGTTTTTAGGTCTTTACAGGTCCATTATATACATATACAATTTTGTACTTCCTACACGAAAGTAGTAAAATTACACCATAATAGGAAAGTTCCTATAAGGGGACTTGAAATAGAGAAAGAAAGCCTTTTTGGTGTTGTATAATATTAAGGATTTCGTGTAGGGCGTGACCGAATCCGGTATTTGAGACCATTAGAAGTCTGACAGACACAGACGCTTGGTTAGTCTCAATTAGCTTAACATCCCATTGTTTTAGGGTCTTACCGACGGTACATTACAAATTTTACTTCCTACACGAAAGTAGTAAATTACACCTAATAGGAGAAGTGCCTATAAGGGGCTTGAATAGAGAAAGTTTCCATTTTTGGTGTAATATTGAGGATTTCGTGTTAGGGGCGTACGAATCCGGTAATTAGACCATCGAAAAAAGAACAGACGTTTTGCTTCTTAACTTAGCTGACATCCCCATTTTGTTTTAGGTCTACGAAGGTGCCAGCTTTCATACTATATTACAGATCTTTTACTTCCTACACGAAAGTAGTAGTAAAACATCATCACCTTATAATTGACACAGTTCCTATAAGGAGGGCTTTGAATAGAGAAAGTTATCCTTTTTTGGTAATATTAAGGGATTTTGTGATAGGGCGTATGCCGAATACCGGTTTTTGAGACCATTAGAAGTCCTGATCGAAAAAAGGAACAGACAGCTTGCGTTTATCTTCAACTAAGGCATTGACACTCCCCATTGTTTTAGGTCTACGAGGCTACATTGTATATATTACAATTTTTTACTTAACCTCACCGAAAGTAGTAGAATTACCACCATAAATGGAAAAGTCCTTATAAGGGGCTTGGAATAGAGAAAAGTGTTCCTTTTTTGGGTGTAATATTAAGGATTTCGTGTTTAGCGTGCCGAATCCGGTTTTGAGGACCTTAGAAGTTCTGATTCATAAAAAGACACAGACGATTGGTTCTCAAACTCAGCCACGACTCCAGCTTAATCCCCATTAGTTTTAGGTTTTACAAGCGTCATTATACACATATACAATTTTTTACTTCCTACACGAAAAGTCAGTAAAATTACACCATAGAGAAAGTCCTATAGGGACTTTTTAGAGAAAGTTTCCTTTTTTGGTTGTAATACTTTGAGGATTTCGTGTAGGCGCGTCGCCTACCGAATCCGGTAAATTTGAGACCATTAGAAGTGATAAAAAAGACACAGACGTTGGTGGTGTCTCAACTTAGCTTACATCCCCATTGTTTTTAGGTTTACAACGCGTCCATTATACACATATACAATTTTTTTTACTTCCTACACGAAGTAGTAAAAATTACACCATATAGAAAGGTCCCTATTAAAAAAGGGGGGAACGCCCTTGAAAATAAAATAGAGAAAGGAAAAGGTTTCCTTTTCCTTTTGGTTTTAATATTGAGGAACGTGTAGGGCCGTTACCGAATCCGGTATTTGAGACCATTATAGAAGTCTGATAAAAAAGACACAGTACGTTGTACATATGTCTCAACTTAGCAACATCCCCATTGTTTTTAGGTTTACAAGGTCCATTAATTACACATAACCCCAATTTTTACTTCCTACCACGAAGCTAGTAAAAATACACCATAATAGAAGTCCTATAAGGGACTTTGAATAGAGAAAGCTTTCCTTTTTATGGTGTAATATTGAGAGATTTTCGTGTTAGGGGACGTACCGAATCCGGTATTTGAGACCATTAGAAGTCTGATAAAAAAAAGACACAGACGTTGCGGTTTTTGTCTTTCTAACTCTAGCTTAACATTCCCATTATGTTTTAGGTTTTACAAGGCCCATTATATTACATATACAATTTTTTTACTTCCTACACGAAAGTAGTAAAATTACACCATAATAGAAAAGCCTATAAGGGACTTGAATAGAGAAAGTTTCCTTTTTTGGTTAATATTGAGGATTTCGTGTAGGGAACGTACCGAATCGCGTATTTGAGACCATTAGAAGTCTGAATCGGAAAAAAGACACAGACGGTTGGTTGTCTCAACTTAGCTTAACATCCCCATTAGACTCGTTTTTAGGCTTTTACAAGACGAGGTACCCATATATACACATATACAATTTTTGTACTTCCTACACGAAAGTAGTAAACAATTACACCATAATAGAAAGTCCTATTCAAGGGGGCATGATTCTCGAATAGAGAAAGTTTCCTCTTTTTTTTGCTTTTTTTGGTTGATGTAATATTAAGGGATCTTGTGTAAGGCATTGGAATCCGGTTTTTGAGAGCCATTAGAAGTCCTGATCGAAAAAAGACACAGACGTTGTTGTCTCAACTTAGGCTTAACATCCCCATTGTTTTGGTGCGTCCTCCGTGTAGGATACACCGATCCGGTAATTTTTCTACTTACCATAGAGTAGTTAATTACACCATAAAGAAAGTCCTATAACGGGGCTTGAATAGAGAAATTTCCCTTTTTGGTGTATATCTAAGGATTTCGCTATTAGGGGCCGTGCGAAACTCGGTAGGAGACGCTTTAGTAAGTTCTGAATCAAAAAAGACACAGACGTGGTTGTCATACCATGACGATTCCCATGCCGTTGTTTTAGGTTTTACAAGGTAACCATATATATATTACAATTTTTACTTTCCTACACGAAAGTAGTAAAATATTACACCATAATAGAAAGTCCTCATAAGGGACTTGAATAGAGAAAGTTTCCTTTTTTTGGTGAGGTAATATTGAGGATTTCGTGTAGGGGCGTACCGAATTCCGGTATTTGAGACCATTAGAAGTCTGATAAAAAAGACACAGACGGTTGGTTGTCTCAAACTTAGCTTAACATCCCATTGTTTTTAGGTTTACAAGGTCCATTATACCACATGAGAATATACCAATTTTTTTACTTCCTTTTCACGAAAGTAGTAAAAATTACACCATAATAGAAAAGAAAGGTCCTATAAGGGACTTGAATAGAGAAAAGGCTTGGTTGTCTCAACTCAGCTATTCCTTTTTTGGTCTGTATAATTATTATACAATTTTTTATAGCTCCCTACACGTATATTGAGATTAACTACCGCATATGGAAAGTTCGACCCACTGATAAGGGGGCGAGTTGTCGAGGGCGTTCGTACCGAAATCCGGTTATTTGAGACCATTAGAAGTCTGAATAAAAAAGACACAGACGTTGGTTTCGTCTTCAACTTAGCTTAACATCCCCATTGTTTTTAGGTTTTACAAGTCCATCCATTATACACATATACAATTTTTTTACTTCTACACGAAAGTAGTAAAATACACCATAATTAGGAAAGTCCTATAAGGGGACTTGAATAGAGAAACGTTTCCTTTTTTGGTGTAATATTGAGGATTTCGTGTAGGGGCGTACCGACGATCCGGTTTTGAAGACCATTAAGAATAGTCTGATAAAAAAGACACAGACGATTGGTTGTCTCAACTTAGCTTAACTCCCCATTATTTTTAGGTTTTACAAAGGTCCGATATATACATATACAATTTTTTACTTCCTACACGAAAGTAGTAAAATTACACCATAATAGAAAGTCCTATAAGGGGACTTGAATAGAGAAAGTTTTCCTTTGGTGAATATTGAGGATTTCGTGTAGTTCTACCATTTCCGGTATTTTGAGGAGACGTGTAGGGGCGTACCTCCGGTATTTGAGACCATTAGAAGTCTGAAAAAAAGACACACGACGTTGGTCTGTCATCAACTTAGCTTAACATCCCCATTGTTTTTAGGTTTTACAAGGTCCATTTATATCATATACAATTTTTTTACTTCCTACACGAAAAGTAGTAAATTACACCATAATAGAAAGTCCTATAAGGGGACTGAATAGAGAAAGTTTCCTTTTTTGGTGTAATATTTGAGGATTTCGTGTAGGGGCGTACCGAATCCGGTATTTGAGACCATTAGAAGTCTGATAAAAAAGACACAGACGTTTTGGTTGTCTCAACTTTAGCTTAACATCCCCATTGTTTTTAGGTTTTACAAGGTCCATTTATTACATATACAATTTTTTACTTCCTACACGAAAGTAGTAAAATTACACCATAATAGAAAGTCCTATAAGGGGACTTGAATAGAGAAAGTTTCCTTTTTTGGTGTTAATATTGAGGATTTCGTGTAGGGGCGTACCGAATCCGGTATTTGAGACCATTAGAAGTCTGATAAAAAAGACACAGACGTTGGTTGTCTCAACTTAGCTTAACATCCCCATTGTTTTTAGGTTTTACAAGGTCCATTATATACATATACAATTTTTTACTTCCTACACGAAAGTAGTAAAATTACACCATAATAGAAAGTCCTATAAGGGGACTTGAATAGAGAAAGTTTCCTTTTTTGGTGTAATATTGAGGATTTCGTGTAGGGGCGTACCGAATCCGGTATTTGAGACCATTAGAGTCTGATAAAAAAGACACAGACGTTGGTTGTCTCAACTTAGCTTAACATCCCCAGTTTTTGAGGTTTTACAGGTCATTATATACATATACAATTTTTTCTTCCTACACGAAAGTAGTAAATTACCATAATAGAAAGTCCTATAAGGGGACTTGAATAGAGAAAGTTTCCTTTTTTGGTGTAATATATGAGGATTTCGTGTAGGGGCGTACCGAATCCGGTATTTGAGACCATTAGAAGTCTGATAAAAAGACACAGACGTTGCGTTGTACTCAACTTAGCTTACATCCATTGTTATAGGTTTTACAAGGCCATTATATACATATACAATTTTTTACTTTCTACACCGAAAGTAGTAAAAATTACACATAATAGAAAGTCCCTATTAGGGGACTTGATAGAGAAGTTTCCTTTTTGGTGTAATATTGAGCGTGTAGGGCGTACCGAATCCGGTATTTGAGACCATTAGAAGTCTGATAAAAAAAGACACAGACGTGGTTGTCTCAACTTAGCTTAACATCCATTTTTAGGTTTTACAAGGTCCATTATATACATATACAATTTTACTTCCTACACGAAAGTAGTAAAATTACACCATAATGAAAGTCCTATAAGGGGACTTGAATAGAGAAAGTTTTTCCTTTTTTGGTGTAATATTGAGGATTTCGTGTAGGGGCGTACCGAATCCGGTATTTTGAGACCATTAGAAGTCTGATAAAAAAGACACAGACGTTGGTTGTTGCTCAACTTAGCTTAACATCCCCATTGTTTTTAGGTTTTACAAGGTCATTATATACATATACAATTTTTTACTTCCTACACGAAAGTAGTAAAATTACACCATAATAGAAAGTCCTATAAGGGGACTTGAATAGAGAAAGTTTCCTTTTTTGGTGTAATATTGAGGATTTCGTGTAGGGGCGTACCGAATCCGGTATTTGAGACCATTAGAAGTCTGATAAAAAAGACACAGACGTTGGTTGTCTCAACTTAGCTTAACATCCCCATTGTTTTTAGGTTTTACAAGGTCCATTATATACATATACAATTTTTTACTTCCTACACGAAAGTAGTAAAATTACACCATAATAGAAGTCCTATAAGGGGACTTGAATAGAGAAAGTTTCCTTTTTTGGTGTTGTAATATTGAGGATTTCGTGTAAGGGGCGTACCGAATCCGGGAATATTTGAGACCATTAGAAGTCTGATAAAAAGACACAGACGTTGGTTGTCTCAACTTAGCTTAACATCCCATTGTTTTTAGGTTTTACAAGGTCCATTATATACATATACAATTTTTTACTTCCTACACGAAAGTAGTAAAATTACACCATAATAGAAAGTCCTATAAGGGGACTTGAATAGAGAAAGTTTCCTTTTTTGGTGTAATATTGAGGATTTCGTGTAGGGGCGTACCGAATCCGGTATTTGAGACCATTAGAAGTCTGATAAAAAAGACACAGACGTTGGTTGTCTCAACTTAGTTAAACATCCCATTGTTTTTTAGGTTTTACAAGGTCCATTATACACATATACAATTTTTACTTCCTACACGAAAGTAGTAAAAATTACACATAATAGAAAGTCCTATAAGGGGACTTGAAGTAGAGAAAGTTTCCTTTTTTGGTGTAATATTGAGGATTTCGTGTAGGGGGTACCGAATCCGGTATTTGAGACCATTAGAAGTCTGATAAAAAAAGACACAGACGTTGGTTTGTCTCAACTTAGCTTAACATCCCCATTGTTTTTAAGGTTTACAAGGTCCATTATATACATATACAATTTTTTATTCCTACACGAAAGTAGTAAAAATTACACCATAATAGAAAGTCCTATAAGGGGACTTGAATAGAGAAAGTTTCTTTTTGGTGTAATATTGAGGATTTCGTGTAGGGGCGTACCGAATCCGGTATTTGAGACCATTAGAAGTCTGATAAAAAAGACACAGACGTTGGTTGTCTCAACTTAGCTTAACATCCCCATTGTTTTTAGGTTTTACAAGGTCATTATATACATATACAATTTTTTACTTCCTACACGAAAGTAGTAAAATTACACCATAAATAGAAAGTCCTATAAGGGGACTTGAAATAGAGAAAGTTTCTTTTTTGGTGTAATATTGAGGATTTCGTGTAGGGGCGTACCGAATCCGGTATTTGAGACCATTAGAAGTCTGATAAAAAAGACACAGACGTTGGTTGTCTCAACTTAGCTTAACATCCCCATTGTTTTTAGGTTTTACAAGGTCCATTATATACATATACAATTTTTTACTTCCTACACGAAAGTAGTAAAATTACACCATAATAGAAAGTCCTATAAGGGGACTTGAAATAGAGAAAGTTTCCTTTTTTGGTGTAATATTGAGGATTTCGTGTAGGGGCGTACCGAATCCGGTATTTGAGACCATTAGAAGTCTGATAAAAAAGACACAGACGTTGGTTGTCTCAACTTAGCTTAACATCCCATTGTTTTTAGGTTTTACAAGGTCCATTATATACATATACAATTTTTTACTTCCTACACGAAAGTAGTAAAATTACACCATAATAGAAAGTCCTATAAGGGGACTTGAATAGAGAAAGTTTCCTTTTTTGGTGTAATATTGAGGATTTCGTGTAGGGGCGTACCGAATCCGGTATTTGAGACCATTAGAAGTCTGATAAAAAAGACACAGACGTTGGTTGTCTCAACTTAGCTTAACATCCCCATTGTTTTTAGGTTTTACAAGGTCCATTATATACATATACAATTTTTTACTTCCTACACGAAAGTAGTAAAATTACACCATAATAGAAAGTCCTATAAGGGGACTTGAATAGAGAAAGTTTCCTTTTTTGGTGTAATATTGAGGATTTCGTGTAGGGGCGTACCGAATCCGGTATTTGAGACCATTAGAAGTCTGATAAAAAAGACACAGACGTCGGTTGTCTCAACTTAGCTTAACATCCCCATTGTTTTTAGGTTTTACAAGGTCCATTATACACATATACAATTTTTTACTTCCTACACGAAAGTAGTAAAATTACACCATAATAGAAAGTCCTATAAGGGGACTTGAATAGAGAAAGTTTCCTTTTTTGGTGTAATATTGAGGATTTCGTGTAGGGGCGTACCGAATCCGGTATTTGAGACCATTAGAAGTCTGATAAAAAAAGACACAGACGTTGGTTGTCTCAACTTAGCTTAACATCCCCATTGTTTTTAGGTTTTACAAGGTCCATTATATACATATACAATTTTTTACTTCCTACACGAAAGTAGTAAAATTACACCATAATAGAAAGTCCTATAAGGGGACTTGAATAGAGAAAGTTTCCTTTTTTGATGTAATATTGAAGATTTCGTGTAGGGGCGTACCGAATCCGGTATTTGAGACCATTAGAAGTCTGATAAAAAAGACACAGACGTTGGTTGTCTCAACTTAGCTTAACATCCCCATTGTTTTTAGGTTTTACAAGGTCCATTATATACATATACAATTTTTTACTTCCTACACGAAAGTAGTAAAATTACACCATAATAGAAAGTCCTATAAGGGGACTTGAATAGAGAAAGTTTCCTTTTTTGGTGTAATATTGAGGATTTCGTGTAGGGGCGTACCGAATCCGGTATTTGAGACCATTAGAAGTCTGATAAAAAGACACACACGTCATCTGTCCGTATTTTGCGTTTCTTACACTCGTTTGTTTGAGTCCGCATGCACACGAAACCCTTGTCGTCGACTAAATCCTCATGATACGCGCGTCCCAACCAACTCTCTATCAATGCGTAATCCAATGCGTAATGTTTTCGCGCGCCTCGAATCTTCCCACGAGTCCTCAACTGAATTCTCCTGCCCCCCTCCGTGTGTCCCGCGATTCCTCTTTCATACTCCCGACATAGTTGTCAATCAGAAGTCTGCTTGAGACGACACGTGTCCCCATGCGCCTCGAAAAATACGAACCCTGTCCACGCCCCACACACCACATCCATGTCAATCTTAACCAAGTACCGAAGTTCTCCAATTCTTCTCTCACGAACTCAGTGTGTATCCAGCGAAATCCGAAAGCTAATTCCGAGGGTGAACTCAGTGTGTTAGGGAGCATCCAGCGAACTCCGAAAGCTGATTCCGAGGGTGAGTTCAATAGTAGCAGTCATCGAGATCTAGTCATGGTTACTTTCATTGCTGCTAGTATTCGCGAGTCTTGCTATCTCTATGTCTCCACCTGCGAAAGCATTATCCAGTCATGGTTACTTTCATGGCTGCTAGTATTTGCGAAGTTCGAGTTTGGATTGCGCTGTCTTGCTATCTCTATGTCTCCACCTGCGAAAGCATTATCCAGTCATGGTTACTTTCATGTCTGCTAGTATTTGCGAGGATTGCTAGCTCTATGTCTCCACCTGCGAAAGCATTATCCAGTCATGGTTACTTTCATGTCTGCTAGTATTTGCGCTGTCTTGCTAGCTCTATGTCTCCACCTGCGAAAGCATTATCCAGTCATGGTTACTTTCATGTCTGCTAGTATTTGCGAGGATTGCTAGCTCTATGTCTCCACCTGCGAAAGCATTATCCAGTCATGGTTACTTTCATTGCTGCTAGTATTTGCGAAGTTCGCGTTCGGATTGCGCTGGCTTGCTAGCTCTATGGCTCCACCTGCGAAAGCATTATCCAGTAATTGATTGCGAAGATTGTGCTGGCTGCGAACGCATGAGCTGACCAAACATCCACCCATGTTCGCAGGCACTGAAGATGGCTATGAAGGAGAAAGGATCTATCAAGATTCGGCTCCGAACTGAAAAGTGCATGGAGTTCGAGTATGTCGGAAGTTTGCCGTACATACAGCATGGCAACTTTTGCATCATCGACAAGGATGGTGGTGAGGATGTCGACAGAGAAGGGGTTCGACTGCGAGATTTGAAGCACTCGTCATCTCCAGATTTTCGTGTCCTAATTCTGCAGATGTTTGGTATGCCGCTCCCCTTTGCTGGTGAATTGCAGGGATTGCCCTGCAAATGCAGTTTTGACAGTCGATCACTCGACTACATTCAGAGCCTGTAACTGTGGTGTATGCCCACTTAGCATGGCGGCGGGTGGGGCTGGAGGTTGATGAGGTGGGGGATGGAGATAGAGATGGATATATATTGATTGAGAGCTATATTGTAACCAGTTGCATCCGCCCATTCTTCTCCTTGCCCCACTCCCTTGTCCATGTGACACTCCAGTTAGTCTTTTTGAATTTGTATGAGTTCGTGAATTCTGATGATTGTTTCTTAAGTAGATATATTCAGACAGTGAGTCAGCAGCTCGATCCCTTTGCACCGCTCCGCGGTGCCCGCGCTCCTCCCTTCATAAAATCACTAGGGTTGTCAAGCAGAAGTATGCTTGATATACACCGCTTTCTTTTGAGTACCAGTCGTGTTCATAAAGTATTTGTGCAGGTTGACATCAACACAACTTACATGGATACTACCGGATTTCACAAGCAAACACTCGAGTTTGAATGCAATGTGACCCCCAACGCGATAATTATATTTTTATATTTGAATTACTACACAGAATAATCATGTCTTCACAAACTTCCACAGGGCCATTTTACTACGTTTTTGAATGCCAAAGCACCGGGTACAGAACTCGGGACTTTTCAAAAGTCATCCTTAATGAAAAAGGCCGGGAATTGGGTGCTAGGCAAAAGATTCACATTTTTCAAGTTTCGTGTAAGTCGAAGAAAGAAGTCTTCGTCTCAGAAGTCATTCGGGACAGGAATTCCCGTGCTTCCCCTTAATAAAACCAAAAGGGGTGTCCAAGCAGAATTCTGCTTGATACCAGCATCTGAATTCCACTGCTCCGCTACGCGGGGCCCGCGACCCCCCCTTCAGAATTCCCATAGTGTTGTCAAGCAGAAGCCTGCTTGAGACCATACTGTTTTACATTGAATGCGGTTGCGTAAGACTCAATGACTGTAATCAAAGCTTGAAAGCGATACATCGTTGTTTCAGGTGCACCCATGATGAAATAATCACATTCGTGTAAGTGATCAGCCCAATACTGATAGTGAATACAGGAGAATCTAGGCAAAAGTTGGCTGGCCGCAAAAACATTTCTTGGGGTTGAATTTGTACGAGCAGATATCGCCAACAATCACCGTCTTCCCCATATCTTCAGGGAATTCCCTTTTAAAGGTCATCCTACTCAGCTTCTTGATGGCAGATTTCATCCTAACAGGATCTGATGCATGCTTCCTGTAGATTTCGAGTGAAATCTGGGCGTCAATCACAGGAGAATGGGCCGCATCTTGAATCGTCGTACCAAGAAGACCATACGCCATCTTTCGGAGTGAAAAAAAGTTGTAATTCTTGTAACGATCGTTCCATGCCTTGAGCAGGTCAGACAAATCGACAATGGATGCAAAGTGAATACCTTCTTCCAGCTGCATCCATTTGACATCGCCCTGTGGTCGGCAGCCAACTATGATGCTTGTGCGAGGGCACAGAATCTGAATGACTGATTCCCGGACCTCATTTAACGGCTTTCCAGCAAGAATCTGCTCTCGCGTAACACCTGTCAGGGAAGTCATCGGATCGTAAATGTCATTCACACAAATGACCTCGTTGAGCAGAAGCGTCCCGTCATCGTCAACAACCGCTACTTGGCATGGAGAGCGATCGTTGTGACCTCGCCCGGTGGCACAGGCTTCAACATCAATGGAAATGTACCTGGAGTGGGACATCTGTAATCTGTAATGTAAGTTGCAGGGATCCATTTTGTTTACACTCGTTTTTCTACAGTCAGCGGAATAGTAAAAAACCTCTGGACCGAAACAAAAAAATACAGATACAGATACTAGCTTACCCAGATACAGATACAGATACAGATAAAGATAAAGATAAAGATAAAGATAAAGATAAAGATACTAGCTTACCCAGATACGGATACAGGGGCCCTAAAGAAAGGTACTTGAAAGGAAGGTACTTGAAAGGAAGGTACTTGAATGAAGTAGTTCGAATGAATTAACATTTTCTCTTGAGTGTGTCTTCTTTTTCATGGTTTATTTTAGCTGATGCCGGTACCCTGTTCATTTGTAGAAAATATCATTACACATTGTTCCTAGTCTTCAATTAAGTTGGAAACCCTGTGGAAGGCCATGCAAGAGATGCGGGTTGCGTTGGATGTTGAACAGGTAACAAGCAGGGTCCCCTCTGTGATGCAATGTGGTTGATGCGTTCATCGTGTGTACAGGAATGTCCGTATATATTTAAATTAAACATGCAAATTCAGCTTCCCGTCGTCGTATTACAAACAAGTGTCCCAAGCGACGAAGAAATCAACGTGGCATTTACAGAGTGGTCTATGCGTGCATCCCCAATCCTCGCCAATATGGATGTTCCAGATCGCGAGTCAGTCTGCAAACTTGTCACTGCTACATTGAAAATGATGTTGGCAAACACAGTCACACCCATATGCGGTGTTTCAGAAATCCGAGCATCACTACATACACCTATTGTGAAAATCAAAATCATTGTCCAACTCTCTCAGAATGCAGCCAATACAACTACTTGTAGCATGAACAAAGGGTGCTTTATTGAGGCCTCTGCCTGATGTAAGGAGTACTCGCTCTCGGTGCAGGCATCGATCAATGCTTGGTCAACCACAACGGGTCGCCATGAATTCATTTGATTGACCGAAAAAATGTATGAGAGAATAAAAATGAATGGATCCAGCTCACATCAATCAATCCCTATTTTAAACGTGTTCACATGAACACCTCTGAAAAGACTCTCCATCTTGGGAAGAATAATTATTTCAACAAAAATAAGAATCATCCATCAATCAATCAATCCCTATTTTAAACGTGTTCACATGAACACCTCTGAAAAGACTCTCCATCTCTGGAAGAACAACTATTTCAACAAAAAATAAGAAGAATCATCAATCCATCAATCAATCCCTATTTTAAACGTGTTCACATGAACACCTCTGAAAAGACTCTCCATCTTGGGAAGAATAATTATTTCAACAAAAAATAAGAATCATCCATCAATCAATCAATCAATCCCTATGTTAAACGTGTTCACATGAACACCTCTGAAAAGACTCTCCATCTCTGGAAGAACAACTATTTCAACAAAAAATAAGAAGAATCATCAATCCATCAATCAATCCCTATTTTAAACGTGTTCACATGAACACCTCTGAAAAGTATTTCGTCGACTGTATTAATTGTAACCAGTTGCATCCACCCACTCTTCTCCTTGTCCATGTGACACTCCAGGGGTGTCTTTTTGAATTTGTATACGGAACCACCAAGCCGCAGCTGAGTTGTTGCTTGGCTGATGGTGCCACATGGGATCAGTCAGTGAGTCAGCAGCTCAATTCCTCTGCCCCGCTCCGCGGGGCCCGCCCTCCCCCCTTCAGAATTCCCATAGTGTTGTCAAGCAGAAGCCTGCTTGAGACCATGGATTGGTGGTATATACGCGTCGGTATCACACCAAGGTATTAAGGATCACCATTGTTATTATGAAAGAGGGGTGGTATTTCATCCGTGACCAAAAGGCGAATTGAAACAACATCTCAAAGGTCACCTAGGTATTATGGTTCACCATTGTGATTACGAAGGAGGGTGTGGTAAATCATTCGTGACCAAAGGCGGATTGAAACAACATCTCAATTGTCACGAGGTATTCACCATTGTGATTACGAAGGAGGGTGTGGTAAATCATTCGGGACGAAAGGCGGATTGAATAGACATCTCAAATGTCACCAAGGTATTAAGGATCACCATTGCGATTATGAAGGAGGGTGTGGTAAATCATTCGTTACCAGGGGCGAGTTGGATAGACATATCAAACAGCACAAGGTAGTAAGGATCACCATTGCGATTACGAAGGAGGGTGTGGTAAATCATTCGGGACAAAAGACAAGTTGGATCGACATCTCAAACATCACCAAGGTATTAAGAGCCACCATTGTGATTACGAAGGAGGGTGTGGTAAATCATTCGTGGACAAGGACGAATTGAATAAACATCTTAAATGTCACCAAGATATTAAGGATCACCATTGTGATTACGAAGGAGGGTGTGGTAAATCATTCGTTACCAGGGGCGAGTTGGATAGACATATCAAACAGCACCAAGGTATTAAGGATCACCATTGCGAGTACGAAGGAGGGTGTGGTATGTCATTCGTGACCAGAGGCGAATTGAAACAGCATCTCAACGTTCACCAAGGTATTAAGGTTCACCATTGCGAGTACGAAGGGGTGTGGTATGTCATTCTTGACCAAAGGCGAATTGAAACAACATCTCAACGTTCACCAAGGTATTAAGGTTCACCATTGCGAGTACGAAGGATGTGGTATGTCATTCGGGAAGAAAAACAATTTGACTATACATTCAAAAAAAAACACTAAGGAGTACCATCAACGACAAAAGAAGGAAGAGGAGAAGATAGATAAGTTGTTGTGCTCTAACGAAATACATTTCAGGAGAGAGCACCGAGTCAGCTTTGAATGCATTGAGTCTACGTTTGCAAGGGTAGATTTCTTAATAAATATTAAAAACCAAGTTATACTGTTAGAGATAGATGAGAAACAACATAAGTGTGGTGAATACTCTGTCTCTTGTGACATGAAAAGGATGGCAAATATATACGAAAGTCTTGCGTTGGGTGGAAATACACTACCTGTATGTTTCTTGAGATACAACCCCCATGATTATAGAGTAGGTGGCAAGTTGCAAAAAACAAAAACAGTATACCGCCAGAATGCATTATTGGATATGATTAAATCTATAAATGACCGTACCGACAAGAATCTGAGCATTTTATACATGTATTATGATTGTGATACTCTTATAGATGGCAGTAACCGTTTGTCGGTTCACATAGATCCCGAGTATAACAAGCAAATGAAAGAGTGTTGTCTTCCACCTATTATTTGAGTAATATAGTTGTTGAGAAGAAGAGACCATCAAAATGGTCTTCACCCCTTTAATCTGACTGAGTGAGTCAGCAGTTCCACTGTCCCGTTCCACGGGACCGCGACCCCCTTTAGAATTCCCACAGTGTTGTCAAGCAGAAGCCTGCTAGAGATCATGCGGTTTCTTTTGAGGGCCGGTTCATAGTGAATGAGGTTGCGAAAACCGCGACACAATGCGGCTTCAATCAATAGAAGAGAAGTGTTTCCGAGTGAGACGAAAAACGAGTGTAAACAACGCGACTCCTGTACACATTACAGCCTTACACACGCGAATCTCTCTCCATCGAACTGCGACTCATTCGATGCGCCGAAGAAACCAGAATTCACGCCGTACAGACAGTTTTAGGATAGATCAGAATTAGATTTTGTTAGATGTACATCGGATTTGTGTTAGATACGCGTCGGTATCACACCGTGCTCGACACCCGACGCGGTGAGATGACATTTTAGAAATTTGGGCCAAATTGGGTATGGTACTGTATCATGTGCGTTCGTCACGTGGCTTACGGGTACAGTGTACCCGTATGCCTTGCTGGACGGCCAGAGTACCGTGAAGGGTTCTGTACCGTTACAAGGGGGGGGGGGGGGGGGGGGGGGGGGTACGATGGTGTGCAGGGCTGAATATCTCCTTGGCACAAACAATCTCAGAGGATTGTGCAACGCTGTGTGATCTAATGAGTTTACAACTCACGTATGGGATCTACTAAGACTTCTGGACTGCGTCTTGGACGGAAAGTAGAGACAACAACTATTGTGTGGGCAGTAGGCGAAGCAGCGCAGGGTAGATTCCTCACGTGGAAACGTAGGCAATCCAGGGCCAAAAGCAGTACTCAAGCCGTCGAGCAAGTCAGAGGGAAAACTACCACCTTGTGCAGGGCTGAATGTCCGCTTGGCACAGGCGCAGGGGCGTTGTCTTCTGGCAGCGGTCGGGCCGATAACCTTTCAATAGATAGAGTTGTTACACAGTAAAGACTGAAGTGAAGAGAGAGAAGAACGCAACTCGTGCGGCTATGTAGAATAGGAAGTCTCCAGGAAGATTCCGAAGACACGTGCAGGCCATAGCTAGCCTATGACCTGACGGCAGGCAACTCGGGTCCTGGAGGCACCAGGATCCAGTGCGCACTATGCCGACTCAGTGTCCGACGTATCGGACAATAACAAATACAATTCATAAAAAATACGATAATAAACGCACAATTAAATTATAATCCCAAATGAGATGATGACTGAATTATATAATACAACTAAATGATCACTGTAGCATGAACTCAGGCCCCCCGTCGTGTATGACATAAATAACGCACGTGTGTAACAACTTTGTCAAGCATCAAGTCAAGTCAGTCAAGTCTTGTACTACAACCTAGGGCGCTCGGTGATAGATAAGCTAAAATCACCTTAATAAAAAGTGAGCAACTTTGTCATCATCTATGCAGGCCAGTGATATACACGCATAGGACTGTAATTATAGCAGATAAGCAGCATATGTGCATTGTTAGAGGACCTGAAACAGAACAAGACGACCAAACCATCATTCTTTACAGCCTAGCAATTGTAGTACTGTCGGGGGATCGAGGGGTCTAGGTTGAGTGAGGATAATAGAAGCTGTAAAGGGGGGGTGATCCGTTTCAAATGAGGTTACAGATCAGGTCGAGGTCAGGCACTGGTCTACATTATAAGTTGGCATGAATTGTTGATTTCCTGTGTGGAAGTACTAGGGGTCGAGCTGGGTAGCAGATTGTGCCAATTGGGGTTGTGGGTAGCGATATGTATTATTGTCCGGCTTTCGTGCCGTCTCTAGAGTTTAAACCTGGCATGCTCCATGTAGTGCTGCTGCCAGCTATGGCATACGCACTGTCACGCAGTACCCTGATGTACTGTCGCCATCTTTCTTGATCAATCCACTCCGTGGCGATTGATGTATCTTGTAATACCTTTCATAGCGCTCTGCCCGCAGTTCCCGTAGTTTCATACTCCGATCTGACAATATGGGTAGTAGTGCTGGGATGTCAAATCGGGTCTCAGCCTGAGACTCTCAGGTAGCGGACATTTCGGCAAAACACAGGGTCTCAGGTATCGGGATTTTGTTCTGATACCCGATTACCCGTTTTCATGCAACAACTACAGATGAAGTCTATACACCACTTTATGTGGTACAACGCACTCGTGCATTTGTAACGCACATACAGTGCTTTATCTCTTCGAGCCCTTCCTATCACGGCTGGGCAAGTCCTTTTAGCCTATTTGTCCTACCCCTGGACAGTAACGTACCAGACATACATACATGCATACAAAAAACAATTGATCAACGATTTCTGTGGAGTACCAGGCCCTACAATTTTCCCAGCATGCAAAAATGAAAATTCATACGCCCTGCCACGGGGCGTGAGGTTGAAAGAACCCCCCCGTTCGCATGAACCGTACATACTGGAGAATGGCCACCATGTTTGTCTCTTGGTTTCACAGATGGCTACTGCGCCTGAGCATGGACTACCGCGACAGAACAGAGGGAGGTTTCTCTACCTCTTTTAGGGAGGCAGGGCTGAAATTTGGCAACCTTGCACTAGCCAGGTGTACTTCATTGACCAAATTGGCCTGCGCTTTAGCGACTTGAAACAAAAAATCTCTTTGTAGAGCAAAAAGCGCAAAAATTGCTTGCTGCGCCCACAGGGGGTTGCAAAAACTGTGCGAAACGCGCATTCCCTGTGGGGCTCAAAAAGGTAGAGCGGCAGCGCGCAAAAGCGCGCGCTTGGAAGTACCCTGGCACTAGCATGCCAAACAGAAGCAACATGTTATTTACTTATTTTTCATGAACTAACCCAGGCTGCATGTTACCAAAATCATTAAAAGTCAAGCAACAATGTAAATGCATTTGTTTCCAAACTGCAAGTAGGCATGGACCAAGGCATGCATAATATTGCTTGCACCATATGCTTGATTGTGTGTATGCCCAGATACTCCGGCACAACATGCACATGCACAGAGAGATACAAACAAGGCAATGCTTATACATTTGTAATGATATGCACGCAATACAATGCATGATCTGCCATGCATGGTGGCATGATGCCTCACCATCCCCTCCTATGCTCTACCATAGCTGCTGATTTGTGTTGACAGTCGCAGTTCACCCCACAACCATGTAAGAGCCTTGGTGCTACTTATTTTTAAACGATGCTGTCTTGTATCTCCAAGCCACTTCAGAGCCAGTTGGTCGGCCTGGAGACTTATGCTTTGTGCACTCTGCCTTGAATACAAACATTTTGAGGTTTTCAGGAGTATGCTTACTCTGGTAGTGTTAGGTTGTTTTCACGGGACCTGTACAATGGTTGTGATGCCGCCGATGCACGGGCAGTATCTCTAGACTCCGTGATGCGTTTGTTTAGGCGGGTGTGATGCGCTACAGGGCGTATCTGTCATTGTATCCAATTGATTCAAGAATTGCGTATTTAAACTTGATACGTAAGATTTCATATGTCAGCAGACCTGGAAAAATACCATCCTCCTAGGGCAACATGAGGGGCCTTGAGCACCCTGCTTTTGCCTGTGCGTCTTCTGTTGCGTCTTATTGCGATAAGGGCCCCCCTGTTGTGTCTGGGGTGACACTGTTCCTTGTGTGGGCTTACGCATGGCAGCTTCCAGCAGCTCCGATAGCCGGCTTGGGTCTAGTGAAAGTGTCAGTTGCAGGAATGCTCGTCATGTCGCTTTCAGAACGCACTGTAGCTTTACGTTTGCACCAAGGGAAAACATGGGGGAAAAAAAAAAAAAAAAAAAGGGAGCCCTGGCCCCCCCCCCCCCCCCCCCCCCCCCCTAAAAGATCAAAAAAAGCGCCCCCGGCCATACTGCGTAGCCAAAACAATATCAGTAGGGGGCACGGGAGGTAGTGGGTTTCCAGCAGGGAATCCCTAACCTGGCATAACCCCCACGAAGCAGTTACGGGTAAGTAAACATGGAACTTAAAATTGGCATCACGGGTTAAGAACACAGTAAGGACGGTATGGGTTTAGACGAGTTGGAAGGACAAATGGGCAGTACACAATTGGTCACACAGGCTTAGCAAGGCTGTTCTGGCAGTGCTCTGGCAGACGCAGGCGTAGAGGAAGCCGGCTTGGTACACAACCGTAGGTAGATGAATCGAGTGTAGGGCAACACAATTGGTGTAGCACAGGCTTAGAAAGGCTGTTTCTGGCAGATGCAGGCGTAGAGGCAAGCAAGGCCTTGGCAACAGATGCGTTAGGTAAGAGGATGCAATGTGTAGGGTTAGAATCAGTGTAGCAAGGCTTAGGGGCGGCAAACATATCGCTGGCGGGATCATGCACCATACCCCTGCAGAAGCAGCGCGGGTATAGAAAGGGAAATAATTTACGCAGATGTTCTCGAAGGATGCATAGCAAGCAAACTAACAGCGTTGTTGGTTTGTTGATGACTTCGCTCGATTTGTTGTGTGCAGTCTGTGGTGCTAAGTAATGATAGCCAACGCTGGTGGGGCGTGTATTATGGGAACCCGTCGTACACGGGCAGATAGGTCTACCACCTCACTGGACAAGCTATTACCATCGCGGTTGACAAGACTGCACGGCAGTGGTGACGTCGGGGGAATCGAACCCGACGTTCGTTCGGTTTCAGGCAATTTGGTGTACACTAGACAATTGGGTATCATGAAACGGGCTCTGTGGTGCAAAGCTTGCCTCCATGATGTTGCTCTTCATTTCAGCATGCGGGTCTGAGTGCCCAATCCGTTGGGGACTTGCTTTGAACGCTGGAAGGAGATAGACGAAGCTGGCAAGGAGAACTTGCTTTGAAAGCTGGCAAGTAGAATATAAGAGAGCCGGCAAGGAGAAGCTTGCTTTGAAAGCCTGGCAGGAGATATAAGACAGCCTGGCAAGGAGGAACTTGCTTTGAAAGCTGGCAAGGAAGATAGAGGAAGCCTGGAAGGAGACTTTGCTTTTGGGAAAGGCTTGTGCATAATTGTCAAAGCGCGGTGGGTGCAAGCTCACATTTGTGTTGCATGCCTGAGGTTGCTCTCATGTGTGTGTGTGTGTGTGTGTGTGTGTGTTGGGGGGGG